>JAJPUD010006267.1:0-14275 GCA_023553655.1 Myrmecobius fasciatus | reverse complement strand
TCAAAGGATAGACACAGTTTGATAGCCCTTTGGGCATAGTGCCAAATTTCTTCTCTCCAGAATGGTTGGATCAGTACACAATTCCACCAACAATGTATCAGTGTCCCAGTTTTCCCACATATCCCCTCCAACATTCCTCATTATCTTTTCCTGTCATTTTAGCCAATCTGAAAGGTGTGTAGTGGTACCTCAGGGTTGTCTTAATTTGCATTTCTCTTTTCAATAGTGATTTAGAGCATTTTTCATATGACTAGAAATGGCTTTAATTTCTTCATCTGAAAATTGTCTCTTCATATCCTTTGACCATTTATCAATTGGAGAATGACTTGTATTCTTATACATTTAAGTAAATTCTCCATATATTATCGAATTGAGGCCTTTATCAAATCCCTTAAATGTAACAACTTTTCCCTAGTTTTCTGCTTCCCTTTTAATCTTGGCTTCATTGAGTTTGTTTGTGTAAAAGCTGTTTAATTTAATGTAATCAGAATTATCCATTTTCACATTTCATGATGTTCTCTCGTTCTTTGGCCATCAATTCCTCCCTTCTCCACAGATCTGAAAGGTAGATTATCCCTTGTTCTAGTAATTTGTTTATCGTATCACCCTTTGTGTCTAAATCATGAACCCATTTTGAGCTTATCTTGGTATAGAGTGTAAGATGTTGGTCAATGTCTATTTTCTGCCATCCTATTTTTCCCAGCAGTTTTTGTCAAAAAGTGAGTTCCTCTCACAGAAGCTGGAGTTTTGGGGTTTATCAAATACTAGATTACCATAGTCATTGACTATTTTATCCTATGAACCTAACCTATTCCACTGACCCTCTACTCTATTTCTTAGCCAGTACCAAATGGTTTTGATGACCGCTGCTTTATAATATAGTTTTAGGTCTAATACAGCTAGGCTACCTTCATTGGCATTTTTTTCAATAATTTCCTTGAAATTCTTGACCTTTTGTTCTTCCAGATGAATTTTGTTATTATTTTTTTTAACAAATTAGCATTTAGTATTATTTAATACTATTATATTATTTGTTATCATTATTATTAAATGAGCCCTGAGCCCATTTCAAAATCCAAGGAGAAAAACCAAGAACACTAGGCTTGGAAGCAGGATAGTCTCCTGGGTCCAAGTCCCAGCTTCAAGATTTAATAGATATGTGGTCTTAGATAAGTCCCTTCCTTTTTCTGAAGTAAATAGCTGAAAGAAATCCACTTCCACTTCCCATCTAGCAGGATGGTCTTCTGTTAACACTGAAGATTTAGACATAGCTACTAATGGTCAAGAGAAAGAGTGATATAATGGGGATAGTGCTGGTCTCAAAGCTAAGAAGATTGAGATTCGTCTTGTCTTCACCATGTATCGTCAATATAACCCTCAATTCCTTAACCTTTCAGCACCTCAGTAAACTCTCCAAGATGGCTAGTGACATAAAAGGCACTGAATCCCATTGGTAGAGGGGATTTCTCTACTGGGATCTCTTTACACCAGTGAAATAATAGGACTGCTTAAAAAAAAAAAAGTCATGGGAAGGTCCAGGAGTCAAACACTAGACAATGTTCCTTCTCCTTCCCAGCTCTAACCATCTCCATCCGGGTCTTTTTTTTCTCCCATACTTCCCTGCCTTATTGATATGGGTCTTTACCCTCAACCCAATTCTGACTCCTAGCTGGAACATTCAAATTCTGGTTAGAGTCTGGGAAAAGAAGACCACCAAGATTCTGTCCCCCTCTCCTTGCCACTCTTTTATGAATCTTGGACGGTCCTCAGTTGGCTTTGTGTGGTATAATTGAGAGACTGCCATGATTGATACTCGGCACATGTTAAAATACTCTCTGATTCTGTTTCCCTAGTCAGCTTAACACATCCAAATTAATGGGAATGGCTAACACTGCCTGGCAGTATTATCAGTAATTGGTTTGCACAGTACTTTTGCCATTAGCTAATATTGTGCTTTGTGAATTTCCATTTTCTATAGGGGTGTTCTGCTACCCCTCCCCTTTCAAATGCTTTCCTCCAACGTTGTTCTCCCCATTTGGCCTAAGAGAACAAATCACACTTTGACATCATCAGCCATTCAGGTCCACACTTTCTTCATCCCCCACCCGCTCCCTCAGTGGAAGTGAAGAAACTGTCTCCATGGTACCCTCCGTTGCCTTCCCCCACCTTTTACCCCCTTTTTTTCTGATTGCTTTTTAATAATATAAAAGCTCTAGCAGAATTGCCTTTTAACCCTGGACAAGTCACTCATGTTGGGAGTTGAACAGGGTAACTGCCTGCCCAAATTGATCAGCTAATATGATGGTGAGAACTTGGGATTTAAGAACATCTGCTTATGTAGGCTCTGGACGTGCCCACTGGCACCTCATGAGAGGACCAAGAACATCTAGAGAGTTCCCTGATCAGTTTGATGAATTGACAGGGAGGGAAGCCTTTGACTTGGACTTGGTCTTCCTAGGGAATATATGATGTCCTTTGGTACCTCCTAACCCAGGACCTCTTAAACTTTTTTCCATTATGATCCGCTTCCACTTGAGAACTTTTTGTGACCCTGGGTGTATAGGTATAGAAAATAGGTGCATAAATCAACCATTTACTGATGACAAACACGAGAGCCCTTATGGAGTGGCAACCCGCAGTTTAAGAAGCTGGGTCCTAGAGGATGGACCTCAGTGATTTACTTTGCTTGTTGTAGGAAAAACCACCTCTTTGTGATGAACCCATTTAAAGGGACCGACTGAATGCCCGCCATCTTCCCCCTTTTGGCCTTTTCCCATTGGCTGATCTCAGAGAGCTGAGTTTTGGTGCTGGTGCTGGTTATGGAGTGGGAGGGTATACATTAGTGCAGCTCTCGGGAAGACTAGACTCCCTCTCCCACCAGTAAGTGGGACAGCAGCCTTCTGAGTCCCAGTATTTAGGGAAGTGGTGGAGGATAGAGTTGCTTAGAAGGAGAGATTACCTCACTTCTGTCTTTGTATCCCCAATCACCTAGCAAAGTGCCTGGAATATAGTAAGCACAGAAAAGCACTTGATGATTGATTGATTTTCTGGCTCAAGTTTATATAGTAGAATATAAATTCCCTGAGAGCAAAAGCTATTTTACTTGTGTTCCTGTAATCCCGCTTCCTAGCACAGTCCTGGACACATTTGTTATTCAGTCATTTCAGTCACATCTGTCTTTTCATGACTCCATTTGGGGTTTTCTTGGCAGAGACACTGAGGTGATTTGCCATTTCCTTCACCGGCTCATTTTACAGATGAGGTAACTGAGGAGAACAGGGTCAAGTGACTTGTCCAGGATCACACACCTAATAAGGATCTTTGAATTTGAACTCGTATCTTCCTGGCTCCAGGGCCTGTGCTCTCTCCGCTGCTCCATCTGGCTGTCCTTAAAATCAACAAGTCTTATTGTTGTTCAGTCATTTTTCAGTTCTGACTCTTCATGACCTCGTTTGGGGTTTCCTTGGCAAAGAAGTGGTTTGCCATTTCCTTCTCCATTTCATTTTACAGATGAGGAAACTGAGGCAAATGGGGGTTTCCATCTCATTTTACAGTTGAAGAAACTGAGGCAGACAGAGTTAAGTGACTCACCCAGGGTCACACAACTCCTAAGTGGCTGTTCCTCTATCCCATAATAGATTAATAAGTACTTACTGATTGGTCTCTAGTGGCTTCACTTCTGATATGTGCATTTGCTATTCTGAGTGCTTGTAGAGAATCTGGGCACCCTTGTACCCACCTCGGTAGGGATCTGGACCCAAACTATATTTGATTTACATTATGAGATTATCTATAAACAACTCCAGGTGGAGAGTTGGGGGAGGGGACCCTCCAAATCCAACTTAGGCCAGGGAGGCCATGAGCATGGAGCAGTTGGCTTCTAAATATCATTTACCCACAGGTAAAAGAAAAGTTTTGGATTAGGTGAATTCTAAGATCTACCTTCT
The DNA here is from genome assembly GCA_023553655.1 of Myrmecobius fasciatus. Classification (NCBI taxonomy): domain Eukaryota; kingdom Metazoa; phylum Chordata; class Mammalia; order Dasyuromorphia; family Myrmecobiidae; genus Myrmecobius; species Myrmecobius fasciatus. The sequence continues at coordinate 10,328 of JAJPUD010006267.1, read as the reverse complement.
ACCTCTAAATTGTATGATCCCATAATCCTTCCTTCTTCACTGGATTTGGAGTCCAAAGGCCCCTGGCCTACCCTCCAGATAGATACCCTGCTCTTTCTCCAGGCCCTAATGCACCTGGAGTGTCTAGGAGCTGGGGAAGCAACTTCAGCCAGGCCTCAATTACTCAGGATGATTAATGGTCTCTGGGAGAGCTGGGACAACGTTCATTCCCAGAGAACGGTTAAGCAACATTTTAGCCAGTCAGGGTCACACGTGCCCCCAGTTCCCCCAGTCATCCATCTGCCCTGCCTGTTGCAGACAGCCTGCTGTTGTGGGGAAGAGGAAGCAAGACAGTCAATTGAGAAATTTCCGAGCGTATCATAGAATGTTAGAGCCAGAGGTACCCTGAGCCAGAATTTAATCCCAACTCCCTCATTTGGGGAAAGTGAGACCCAGAGAGGTAGGAGTAGATTCGACCCTGGAAGCCAAGACTTCTGGCTGATATTCCCTCCCTCCCCTCATCTCCCCACCACCCATTGAATTCTCTTTCCATTAGGTCAGTGTTTCATTTCTAAATTCAGAATCCCAAATGAGGAGTAGAATGAAGTGGGAAATTGGGGGGAGAGAGGGCAGAAAACTTTTCCCCTTGGGCACCCTTGGAATATTCCTTTCCCCTTCCCAAGGAGCGTAGAAAATGAGACCATTTTCTCTCATCTGCCAGCACACAAACTTTTTCCTACTTAAACCACCAGCCATACAGCAATCGTACCCCCAAATCTATCCCACAATGCACCAAGGATGCTTACTAGAGATGCTGACAAATGGCCAAAATTCCCAAAGATGGGGTATGGGAGGAAAAAGTGAGACTCTGGAGAAGCCATGCATTGGATAATCCACTTCTACAAAAGTGGAGTTTGCTCTAGGCTGTAGACCACTGAGTTGGGAATTATGGGAACTGGCTTCCAATGGCATCTCCATCAATAAGTTGCCAGATGATCTTACATAGGTTGTTTTATTTTCTTTTCATTTAAGTTTTTCCATATATAAAATGATCTTGACAGTTCTTTCCATCTCAGACGGTGTGTGTTCTAAGGTTCCTCCCAAATTTGGTGTTCTCAGTTCTAAGGGTGCTGCCCAGCTTTGCCATGCTGCTTTCTAAGGGTCTTCTTGGTAATCTCTCTGAGAAATTTGATCCTCTGAAACTAGAGGAGCTACAGAACAGCTTCTTCAATGTTCCCTCACATCCTGCATGTCTTCCCTTGCCCCCTCCGATCTCTGCTTTTTTTTTCTTTTTTCCCCCTCTTTCTCTTTTCCTTCCCCCACCTCCTTGTGTCAGACAGGAAGGGAGGGGAGAGAAGTGTATTTCTGGTGGCCTTGGAAACCAGAGCAGGGGCTGAGCAATGGGCTTATGCCACAGAGTACCGATTAGTCCTTAAAGACCTGGGTCAAGAGGAAGAAAAATTAGAAAGTGATCAAGTCCATTTCCCTTTCCTCACATGCTGTCCCTCCCCAAGGAGCTCAGTAGTCTGTGGGTAGAGAAAAAAACATCCTGATAAACAAATTCACGTAAAGGTAGATGAGCTTTTTACAGAGACAACTGGTAGCAGAGGACAATGAATCATGGGCTCTGAAAATGTCAGAGGCGGACAGATGCTTAAGAGAGGGCAGAGAGTCCTTGTTACCAAATTGAGATCCCGGTAGAGAAAGACTTTGAATATCAATTCTGCAATGTTAGCTCACAAATTGAGAGGCAGTGCTGCCCAGTGGCAAGAGCACGAGGCTCAAATCCTAGCCCTGTCATTCATTGGGCAATTTTGCATAGGTCACTAAGTGGATCTCCTTTTGCTGGTGAAGAGCCCAGCTGACAGGAAGAACAGGTTTAGAGATTCAAGTTCACCCCAGTCAGTTTTTTTGAGGAGGAAACTGAGTCCCACAGAAATTGCCCAAAGGTAGAGCCCAGATCTCTTGGACTCCTTCCTGTTCCCAGCCCAAAGGGGATATTTCTCCCATTGTGTTGTTCCAACTTTTGTTATGTTCTGTTTTTGTGTCACCTTTATTTCCAAATTCCCCCCCACTCATTAAGGAAAGAAGCGTGTCAATCCCTATACTGGGTGGTGCATGCTGACTGTGTGACAATCAGCAACTTCCTGAACCTCACTGAGTTTCAGTTCCATCATCTGTAAAATGAGGGGTGTGTGTGAATAAGATGCCCTCTAAGGTCCCTTCCAGCTCTTGATCCAGAATCCTATGTGTGACCTTAGGCAAGTCCCTTCCCCGTCTTGGGTTTCAGTTTCTCTGTAAAATGAGAGGGTGGGATCAGCTGGCCTCCATGTCCCTTCCCATTTGAAGTCTCAAATTCTAGCTTCTGAGCCACAATATGGCACCTGTGGAGTGAATATGAGCTTTGAGTGAAGAGACCTTTTGTTTCAATCTGAACTCTGACCTGACTAGGCTTTTATGTGCCAGAAACTGGGCCAAACATTGGGGATGCAAAGCCATGTATTCCTGGGCAAATCACGTGACTCGGGTCTTCTGGGTTCCTCATAAAAAGAGTCCTTGCACAGGGCCCCTCCCATTACTTTATTACATTTTGGAAGTCGAGTTGCTAGCTTTTGTTTTCTCAACACCTTCATTTCCTCTGTTTATCCTTCCCCTCTCCCCATCCAGCCAGCCATTCCTGATGTCAAATATCCCAGATAGCCCGCTAAGAAAGGAAGCAAAAAGAATGAAAAAGCCTACTTCCACTGAGGCTGGCCAGATGTTCTGTATTCCCCAAGCATCCTCTTCTACCCCTGCAAAGAAGGGCGGGCTGGAAGTGATCCTTTCTCGGGTTTAGCACAAGAAGGCTTTTAATAAATCCTTCTTGACTTAAGTTGTGGCCATTGCCCACCATGCCCCCCATTTTCACTGGGGCCTTTCCTTGGCATGGAAGGCCCCTTCTTTGCTGCTTTGGTGCCCCATCCCCACCCTAGATCCTAGAGAAGATGATTTGTGGGTGGATGAGCCCAGAAGGGAGCTTCCTTATGGGAAGAAGGGAGCTTCCTTATGGGAAGAGTAGAGACCTTGGGAATGGGGGGCTGCCAAATGGGAGAACCAGAGCTTGGAACAGGTGTGTGCACCAGACAGCCAGACTGGAAGCAGGAAGGTACCCTAGTCAAGATGAAGCCCTCGGGGCTCCCAGCCCCCAGCTCCTTGCTGATTGGGGAAATTGAGGGGTCAGGCTTATGATCTGTACTTATCAGGAAATTCCTGGAACTCCTATCACGTCCATCCGTAAAGGCCGGGCAGCTGATGTCAGCTCATTCTCTACCTAATAGCTGATGATTGCAGCCAGGGCCACCTTTTAACCAAACAGCTCCGATTTATGGAGCCGGATACATACATTATCTCACAGCAACCTTGGCCCTAAGTGGTTGGAACTCCCTTTTCCCAGATGAAGAAACTGAGACTCACAGACTAGGTGTCTTGGCAGGGGGAGAAGGTCCTTTCATTAGTGAGTGGAACCCCAGGTCTCCTAACTGTAACTGAAGGTAGCAGGAGGGGATGTGAGCAGGTGTGCAGGGTCCAACCTCCTCATTTTACCGAACTGGAGATCGTGAGACTTGTCCAAGGTCACACAGAGGACCCCAGATCTAGAGTTGATGGGACAAGTCACACAGGTATAAATAAGAAGGTGCGACTTCAACTTGGGTTCTGGGACTCCAAATCCCATGTATTTTCCAGTGTGTCAAGCTGCCTCTGGTCTGATGTGCTATTTGCCTGGGGATTGGGCTCCCTATCTCTCTCACCCCTCCCCTTTTAATTAAGAAGTAGCAAGTGTCTCCCATTTTTAATTTGTGGCTTATAATCAATCACCTTGGGTCCCTGAAAAGAATGCTTTAATGTTTTTCCCCACCCACGGAATGATCTTTTTTTTTCTCTTTTGACTTCTTTTTTTTTGTTGTTTTTATTGACACCTATCGCCCAGCCATCATCACCTTCAATTCTGAAATAAGTTGCTTCCTCCTTCCCCTCACCCAGCTCAGCCAACCCTGGTAGCAAAGAATAAGAAAGCAGTTCGGCAAAATCACGACTCCATCTCACATTAGTTGAGTCTGGTAATATAGTCAAGGTGCCCTGACCATCATCCTTTGCCAAGGAGGAGATGGTGGTCCAGATCCATTTCTCTTCTATTTTTAGGGCCCACATTGGTCCTTAGCATTATACAGTGTAAGTTGAGGTTCAGTTGTTATTCTTTTCGATATGTATTGTTGTCATTGTGTATATTGGGCTCCTACTTCTGCTGACTTCCTTCTAGATCAGTTCATATAAATCTTCCCATGCTTCTTTGAATTTTTTACCCCAGTCATTTTGGGCAGTAAAATAACCTCCACTCCTGTTCACTAGATGACAATTTGTGTAACCGTTTGCTGAATAATGGATGGGGTGAACCTCTCTTACATCTCTCCAGGTGGAAACTATCTGAGTTCAAGAACTGAGACTGAGCTCCTGAATTGATTTCTCCAGTTCATGACACACTGTAGATGCTTAATAAATGCTTGGGAAATGAATGAATGAATGAATGATTCACTTTCCTTCTCTCTTATACATAGAGATCAGCCTCAGTGGTGTGTGGGACAAGGGTGCATTGGAGCCAACTTGCACCCCTAGGGAGAACTGATTGTGAAGTTTTCCGTAGGAGCATTTATACCTCAGAAATCGACAAATGCTACAAACTAGGACTCGATTGGTTGTTCTGTTGATTGTCTAGACTCGAGAAGGCGACGACAAATTATTAATAAGGCAGTTCAAACTTAAAAGGGTATAGTGGATACATTTTTTTTTCCTTGGAGACCCAGTTGTTAAATACTTCCAAGGCCATCACTGGCCTAGGCCCACTGTCTACCTGTGTTGGCTTTTGGACCAATCATTATGTGTCAGTGATGACTTCCATTTCTTAAGCATTTGAGGGCTTGCAAAAAGCAAAACACTTGAGAAAACATGAATAAACACTTGAGAAATTGAGATGTGGAAGTGACTTGCTGAGAGTTATGCATTCAGTCAGTAGCCAAGCTAGGATTTGAACCCAGTTCTTGACTCTTTCTATTACCTTTCAAAGCCTCTCTGGACTTCAGTTTTCTTATTTATAAAATGAGGGGATGGCAGAAGGAGGTTTCAACAGCACTAATGTGGTGGAAAGGACAAGGGAATTAGAGGCAGAGGACCCGGATTCAAATCCTGACATTATCATTTAATCCAAGGGTGAGCTTGGGAAATGCAGTTCTTTTTTCTGATCCTCAGTTTCCCTCCCTGAAGTTCTAAATCCTGTGATTGTTTTCATTCTAACAGTTGAAGAATAGCCTCACCTGTAAAATGGTGATACCTATACCATCCCAATTACTTTCTCAGGGATTTTCTGAGGGATTGGGAAGCTCCAGTTGGGCCAGCCCAAGGTAAACTGTGGTTTGTGGACAGAAGGCTGAATTGGGAATCACAGGACGTAGGCTTGAACCCTAGCTCTGGCACGTTCTAGCTAGGAGACCTTGGACAAGTCATTTCATTTTTCTGTGCCTCTGCTCCTCTCCTATACAATGAGGGAACTGGACTTGATGATCTCGAGGGTCCTGATCAGCTTGGAATCTAGGCTTTTGTGAAGTCAGACCAGAAAACTTCCTTATCTGAAACCCTAGTGATAGATGGGATGGCTCAGACTGGTGGGAAGACAAGGCTAGAGGCAGTCTTATTGCTTCTCTATTTTGGGGGGACAGAGCCATTGTGCTGAAATCTCAGAGACAGGCTACTCTTTAGATGCAAGAACAGTGAGAGAGTCTTGGAACTGACATATTATGGTGACAAAAATGTGTTGCAGGTCACTCTGTACACACGGGACATGATTTGACTCATAATAGCAGCCAGCAACAAAGCCAGACACTTATAATGGGCTTTTTTACAGAATATTATTTTGGATTTGTTTACTTAGACCCTCTCTGTCACAGGGCTGAATATAATTTTAGCTAACATCTTGCTTAAAAATGCAATTCAACACACATTTATTAAAAGTTTATTGCGTGAAGAGCCCAGTGCTAGGCAGCAGGGTGGGGGAAGAGTTTGGAAAAGACCCAAGATCTATTCCTATGGATCTTGCAGCCTGGGAGAGGGGTAAAAGAAGCACAAAGAAAATGGAATAATGGAAAAGTGTGCTGGACCCAGAGGCAGTAATCCCTTTGGGCAAGAATATTCCAAGTGGCTGAGGATATTCCTTTATTCCAGCAGTGGTCTGCTTGCTTCCGGCTTTTACCAGTTGAATCTTTCTGAATAATTGAGAGGTTCTTTCATCATTTGTAAAGTGGAGATGATACTTCTTGTACTAACCTTCTCCTAGGGTGGTCGTGTTTGGAAACCTTAAAGTGTGACAGCAATGTAATCTATTACTATGCATGTGCTAGACAGATTTACAATAGCTAAGTAGCCAGTGGATCAAGAGCACAAGGCCTGGAGTCAGGAAGACTTGAGTTCTAATTTAACTTTTGATACTTCCTCACTATGTGACCCTGGGAAAGTCCCTTGACTCTGCCTGCCTCAGTTTCCTCATCTGTAAAATGATCTGGAGAAGGAAATGGCAAACCACTCCAGTATCTTTTCCAAGAAAACCCCCAAACAGAAATGTGATCTGTTATTATTCATGTGTTAGACAGACTTGCAATAGCTAGGTGGCCCAGTGGATAGAGAACACAAGGCCTGGAGTCAGGAAGACTTGAGTTCTAATTTAACTTTTGATACTTCCTCACTGTGTGACCCTGGGAAAGTCCCTTGACTCTGCCTGCCTCAGTTTCCTCATCTGTAAAATGATCTGGAGAAGGAAATGGCAAACCACTCCAGTATCTCTTCCAAGAAAACCCCAAATGAGATCACAAAGAGTCAAACATGACTGAAATGACTGAATAGCAACAGAAGACAGAATTACATGATAAGAAGTGTAGCAGCTAGAGCAAAATCATAAGGGATAGGTGAGTACTGGACATGTCTACTGGAGAGCAGAGGGCTCCTGAATGAAAATTGGAAAGGGAGAGTGAACCAACTTGTAGAGGTCCTTAAGTGCCATGCAAAAAGAGCTCCTCCTCCTTCACTCTGAGGGCAACTGCTGATTTCTTTTCTTTCTTAAAAATGTCTTCTTCTGGTTACATTTGAAATTCAGATTGATGTCCCTTCCTCCCTCCCAACCCTGCATTAGAACAGTCCGGCATTTGATATAGATATATATGGAGTACACTCTATGAACACTTGCGTATGTCAGTTCTTTTTCTGGAGGTGGAGAGCATTTTCCTTCATAAGTGCTTTGTAGCTTATTTGAATAATTATATTACTTAGGGCAGCTTAGTCATTCACAGTTGCTCTTTGAACAATATTGCTGTTCCCGCATACAACATCCTCTTGGTTCTGCTCATTTCACTCTGCATTATTTCATGTAGTTCTTTCCATGTTTTTAAAAACCACCCCCTCATATTTCTCAAAGCACAGTAGTATTCCATCATAATCATAAATCACAACTTGTTCAGCCATTTCCCGATTGATGAGGTTCTCCTCAATTTCGAATTCTTTGTCACCACAAAGAGAGCTGCTGTAAATATTTTAGGATATTTAGAGTTTATTTTTTCCTTTTCCCCTGATCACCTTAGGAATTAGTTGTAATAGTGGTAATGATGGGTCAGTTTTATAACTCTTGGGGAATAATTCCTTACCACTCTCCAAAGTGGTTGGATCAGTTCATAAGTCCACCAACAGTGTATTAGCATCCCAAGTTTTCCACAACTCCTTGCTGCTGTCAATTCTTGAGTATTGTGAGCAAATTATGCAAAAGGATGATTATTTTGGTAGCTTGTGAAGGGGGAATTTGAGGAGGGGAAAATGGAAGAGAAAAAACATATTTTAGGGAACTATTCCAATGAGCCAAGGGGTAATGAAGACCAGTAGTGATAAAAGCAATAGAGATTAGGAGATAGATGAATGTGAGGATTGTTTGGGAAGGGGATGAGGTGGGCCCAGGGAACTGATTAGATAGGAGAAGTCAGGAACAGGGAAGGGTCAAAGGCGAATCCAGGGTTTCATATACCCTAAAAGACAAATGTGGGGCCATTGATAGAAACAAGGACAGCAGAAGTGGAAAGTGGATTTAAGAGGAAAGAGGATGTGCTTGATTGGGACATATTGAATTCAAGTCCTGCTAGAATATCCAGGTGGATATGTTCTGTAGGCAGGAGAGGGAGGAGAGTCTGAGATAACCTTCCTATGGGAAAAAGGATGCTTCAAACATGTAGGAAGATGTTTCAAACATGTAGGAAGATGTGTTTGAGTTAGATGTAAGTCAATAAATCTTTTGAAATTTTCCTTGTTGTAAGCAAAAGCATTGATATACCTGAACATTTCAGTATACAAAGAACAAAAATGAGAATTATATATTAAATGATTCACTAATGTTGAATTAAATATATATATGTATATATATATGTATGTGTATATATATATATATATATATATATATATATATATATATATATGAAATTTAACATGGAAGTAGCAAAATTGCCCTGCTTGGGCTGATTCAGTATTAGGAAAACTATTAGCATAATTGATGATATCAATGAGCAAACTAACAAAAATATATGATTATCCCAATAGATGCAGAAAAAAAAAACATTTGATAAAATTCAACACCCATTCCTATTAAAAACACTAGAGAGAGTATAGGAATAAATGGACTTTTCCTTAACATGATCAGTAGCATCTATTTAAAACCATCAGCAAGCATCATATGTATTGGGGACAAACTAGAACCATTCCCAATAAGACCAGCAGTGAAACAAAGGTTGCCCACATCACCATTACTATTCACTATCGTATTAGAAATGTTAGCTTCAGCAATAAGAGAAGAAAAAGAAATTGATGGAGTTAGAGTAGGTAATGAGGAAAGCAAATTATCACTCTTTACAATGATATGATGGTATACCTAGAAAACCCTAGCAAACCAACTAAAAAACTATTAGAAATAATTCAAAACTTTAGCAAAGTTTCAGGATACAAAATAAATCTACATAAATCATCAGCATTTTTATATATTATCAGCAAAGTTCAACAGCAAGAGGTACAAAGAGAAATTCCATTTAAAACAACTGTAGATAATATCAGGTATTTGGGGCCTACCATATGAACACAATTAAAAAACACTTTCCACATAAATGAAAGTAATCTACTCAATTGGAAAAATATCAAGTGCTCATGGGTAGGCTGAGCAAATAAGTGACAATACTACCTCAATTAATCTGCTTATTCGATGCCATACCAATCAAACTCCCAAGAAATTATTTTACAAAACTATAAAAAAAATGACAAAGTTCATCTAGAAGAACAAAAGGTCAAGAATTTCAAGGGAATTAATGAAAAAAATGCTGATGAATGTGGCCTTGCTGTATTAGATCTAAAACTATATTATAAAGCAGCAGTCATCAAAACCATTTGGTACTGGCTAAGAAATAGAATAGTCGATCAATGGAATAGGATAGGATCACAAGACAAACTAGGCAATAACTATAGCAATCTAGTGTTCGACAAACCCAAAGACCCCAGCTTTTTGGATAAGAACTCACTATTTGACAAAAATTGTTGGAAAAGTTGGATAACATTATAATGGAAACCAGGCATTGGCCCATAGCTAACATCCTATACCAAAATAAGGTCAAAATGGGTTCATAATTTAGACATAAAGAGTTATACTATTAGAAAACTAGAAAAAAAAAAGAAAGGATAGTCTACCTCTCTGATCTGTGGAGAAAGAAGAAATTTGTGGTCAAAGAAGAATTACAGTACATAATGGAATACAAAATGGATAATTTTGATTATATTAAGTTAAAAAGTTTTTGTACAAAGAAAGCAAATGCATACAAGATTAGAAGGGAATCTGAAAACTGGAAAAAAATTTACAACTGAGAGTTCCCATAAAAGCCTCATTTCTAAACTATATAGAGAATTGACTCAAATTTCTAAGAATTCAAGCTATTCTCCAATTGATAAATGGTCAAAGGATATGAAGAGACAATTTTCAGATGAAGAAATTAAACCATTTTTAGTCATATGAAAAAATGCTCTAAATAACTATTGATCAGAGAAATGCAAGTTAAGATAATTCTAAGGTACCACTACACACCTTTCAGTTTGGCTAAGATGACAGGAAAAGATAATGATGAATGTTGGAGGGGATATGGGAAAACTGGGACACTAATGCATTGTTGGTGGAATTGTATACTGATCCAACCATTCTGGAGAGAAGAGATTTGGCACTATGCCCAAAGGGCTATCAAACTGTGTCTATCCTTTGA
>JAJPUD010006266.1:117285-134612 GCA_023553655.1 Myrmecobius fasciatus | reverse complement strand
TTCCTCCTGTGTTTTCCAACATGATGTTTTCAGTAGCATTTTCAGATGCTTTCAAAGAGGACAAAAATGGGATCAAGATCAGCTACCACACTGAAGGTAAACTTAACTTGAAAAGGCCACAAATCAAAAAAAGAATATAGCACCATATGGCAATTAAAAAAAAAAAAAAAAAAGAAACGACCAGCAGGACGATTTCAGAGAGGCCTGGAGAGACTTGCATGAACTGATGCTGAGTGAAACGAGCAGAATCAGGAGATCATCATACACAGCAACAACAGTATTACATGATGATCAATTCTGATGGACAAGGCTCTCTGCAACAAAGAATTGTCTCAAACCAGTTCCAATTGTTCACTGAAGAAAACCATATACACCCAGAGACAGGGAAATGAAATATGGACCACAACGTAACATTTTCATGATCTCTATTAACATTTGCTTGCATTGTGTTGCCTTTCTCTGATTCTTTTTTTTTTCTTGTAGATAGGATTTTTCTTGCATAACTTCTCAAGCATTTCAACATTATTAACATGTAGTGGACTTCCTGCCATCTAAGGGAGGGGAGGGGACTGGGGGTAAAATTTGTAATGGAAAGCTTTGTAAAGATCAATGTTGGGGAACTACCCATACATATGTTATACAAATAAAAAGCTTTAATAAAAATAAAATAAAATAAAATAAATTAAAAATTAAAAAAAAAAAGAAAAGGCCACAAATAAAAACTAAAAAGTTACTGCACTACTTTTTGTTTGCAGATGATTGTGCACTCAATGCAGCCTCTCAGGCTGTGAGGCAATTGAGTGTGGATTGATTTTCTGCTATTTGTTCTAATTTTGGCCTGACAATTAACACAAAGAAAACACAGGTTCTCCACCACCCAGCACCACACCATTGATGCATGGAACTATCATTTACAGAAAATGAAGAAATTATGAATATTGTGAAAAAGTTCACTTACATTGGCAACATATTTTCCAGGGATATGCTCATAGATGCTGAGGTGGAGGTATACACTGGCAGAACTAGTTCAGTGGCTCTGAAGAAAAGTGTAAAAGAGAAGAGGTATTAGGCTGCCTACCAAACTGAAAATCTACAAAGCTGTTGTGCTGACTTCATTATTATATGCCTGTGAAAGCTGGACAACATACTAACACCATGCCAAGAAATGAAATCACCTCCATTTGAATTGTCTTAGCAAAAAATCTGAAGATCACTGGGCAAGATAAGGTACAGGATACTGAGCTTTCTAGAAATAAATTGCCAAATATTCAAACTCTACTGCAGAAAATACAATTACAATAGACTTGCTATATTGTTCAAATGCCAAAAGTACTTTGCTTAAAAGACTATTTTTTAATGGAGAATTCACACAAGGCAAGTGCTCACCCAGAGGTCAGAGGAAGTCATATACAAGAACAATCTCAAGGTCTTTCTGGAGAATTTTGGAATTGATTGTATGAAATGGGAGGCACTGGCAAACGACACATTGCATGCCCACATCATAGAAGGCAATGTGCTCTATAAGCAAAGCAGAATTGCAATAGCTCAAAGGAAACTTGAGATGCACACATTTAAAGATCTTTCAACTCCAAAAGTTCACATGGCCTATTTATGCCCAACCTGAGGTAGAGCCTTCTGTGTTCCTATTAGTCTGACAAATCACAGTTGGACACACTGTACCTTGGCCCCAACATAATGATGTCATTTTAGTCCTTTTTGAGAACAAAGACAACCAACCAACCAACCAATTGAAGTTACAGGAGTGAATGAGATTAAAAAGGGAAGTAATACACAGAGAGAAAAGAAGAGAACCAAGAACAAATATTGGGAAATTTCAAGGTTTGGGGAAGAAAGTGAGAAGCCAAAAACCCAAAATAAAACAGAAAAAGAGCAGTTGGAGTGATAGGAGAAGAACCGGAAAAATGTATCACTACAAACTAAGAGGAAATCAGGTGATCAACTGACTTACTATTGGGACTCTCAGGGCTTTCTGTGGGGTAGGAGAGGCAATCAGACTCTCTTGTACATTTTTCCTACTGTTTATAGTTAATATTTTCTAAGTGAATAATTTTATGCTAAATTACTGGTCAACCCAGACAAATGCACATTTGAATCTAGAATCAAATGTATATTTACAGCTTAAAACAATCTTGTTATAGATGATGTGGTAGGAACAGTATCTAATTCTGTCTTTCTCATGCAAGTTAGGCTATTTTTTTTTCTTAAATTGTTTAAAACTATCCCCCAGACTTAATTGGCACACAGACATAAAGACTCCAGCTACTGACATTATTTCCTGGTTCCAAGTAAAAACAGATATAAGGTACTCCAACTTCTCTCTGATACTTGGCTAGTGAACCACAGTATTCAATTTATAGACAGAAGAACTTTGCTATTGATAAATAAATCTTTTATTAACTGTTGAATATGCTATGGTTGTCTCATTTCATTTCAATATCAGACCCAAACTACCAGAGGCTGGTATAAATCAGACCCAGCCCAGAACAGATGATGAGGCTAAGAATACAACAGCTAGTTCTTAGTTCTTCCCTGTTAGAGAGTTAGTGCTATCCCCATTGACCTGTGGGAATCCCATGTCCTAAGCCAAAGAGTATAAAATATAGCATTTGGACCCAGAATATAGGATGACAAGAAAAATAACTTCCCAGCTTTTTCCTCATATACAGAAAAAAAATTCCATCTCTAATGTACACTGCTGGAGCTTAATGGTTTCCCCTTTTCCAAATCCATACCCAAAAAGACTTAGATTGAAGACAAACTTTGAAATGAAAATCCAAGGGCTGAGAGCAAAGGAATTATTGAAACATCTAACAGAAATCAATTATTACAGTTAAGCAGATTTGAAGTATACTTAACATTTTATATAAAAATACAGAAATTTGTTTATTTTTGCAAAATTTTAAACATATCTAGTAAGTGTTAGAGGTTGGATTTGAACTCAGGTCCTCCAAACATCAGGGCCACCATTCTATCCATTGTACCACCTAGCTGCTCATTTGTTTATCCTTTATTTTCAGAGGACCAATGACATCATGGGATAATGCCTTGACTTATGAGTGAATTGGATTTAAGTGAGGCAAAGTTGCACAAAGTTATCAGCTTCATTCTCTTTCTCCAGAATCATTGAAGTCCAGCAGCATGATGGATGCTATTTGGTCTAGTGCAGTTTTTTGGCTTTTGCCAGATCAAGATACTGGTGCTGGCCAGGGATATGGTACATGAATGACCTTGGGGTTTTCAATATCTCTCCAAGCTCTAAATGTTTGAGTACCTGTTTCATCCATCTTCATGGCTGTTGGAACAAACTGTTCTCATCTGCCCATTTTACAGGGGAAAGTTTTTACCTGTTTGAGGTAGACATCCCATTAACACATCAATGGTTTTGAAGCCTATTGTTTACTCTCAACCTAGTTTAACTCATCTGTCTAGATAATTTTACTAGGATGTAACAACTTTTTGGAGCCACAGGTGAGAGTTAGGTGGCAAAGTAGATCAACAGTCCTGAAAAGGGTTAGCCAGTACAGGAATCTAATGGACAAAAGTTATGGTTTGCCAAATGTGCTAGAGAGACTTATGGAGGACTGTTCACTCAAGACTATTGGTTTCTCAGCTGATAATGAATTAGTGACCTTCTGTTAGTTCCAAATCTCTAATTTGTTTTAGGGACCCATGTGCTCTTGGAGCTCATTTGAGATTAAAATTTCCACTTGAGAGGGGAAGCTTATTATTTCCCTTTCTTTCCTTCATGCTTTTCTTTAGATTGTTATTTGCTTTATTTCTATTGCACCCCTTTGGAGAGATATGGCAGAGGGGCCCTTTTTCAGTCATGACAATTCATTTCATTGGTTGTTAAGTCAGAATCCTAAAGATGTAGCAATCCTCAACCTTGAGAAGTCTCCTTTCTGCCCATCATAGTATTTGAGGATGATACTCTAAGCTCAGGAAGGCTATTGAGGTTGATGTATGAACTTGTGGTCTTCTCAGAAAGATAATCTGAGACAGGACCATCTTCTGTTTGTGTCATCTTCCTTAAAACTGGTTCTTGTGAGATATTGAAAGGCTCACAACAATTTTGGTCTTCTAATTTGAGCAACTAGAGAGGTTGCAGCAACTGCAGCAATAGTAGCTGAGGCAAAGGAAGTTTGGTTGAAATACAGTCACCACAGAGAGAAAAAAGAGCCCTCTTGGCAGGAATCAAGTTATACTCAGTGGAGGTGAAGTATAAAACAGCTAATAAACAGCTCTTTTGCAAATATCCCAAGGAGATTTGTGTATTATATTTGTTGCTGATTGTGATTATTCAATGATTTTTATTGCTTAGTGTTCCCTTTCTGTGTGGAATGAAAATTGTTCCATATTTGATTCATATTTGTATTCTGAGCCCTCTTTGGTATTAAAATTTTTTAAAAATATATTTTATTTTCAATTCCAAATTCTTTTCTTCCTTTTACCTCTTCCCCATCCACTGAGAATATAAGAAGTATGATAACCTTTGAAGTTATGCAAACTTATTACCACATTAACTATGTTGGGGGAGCAAGAAAAACAGAGTGAAAAAATATGCTTCAATATGTATTCTGTGTACCTTTTTTTTTTTTGCTTTTTGCTGAGGCAATTGGGGTTAAGTGACTTGCCCAGGGTCACACAGCTAGGAAGTGTCTGAGACCACATTTGAACTCAGGTCTTCCTGACTTCAGGGCTGGTGCTCTAACCACTGCGCCACCTAGCTGCCCCTGTGTACCTTTTTTAAAAATAAACTTCATCCTCTATTGCTCTAGACTAGAATCCTTTAGGTAAGAGTCAAAATAGAATTTTTTCTTAAGAATCTGAGGTGGCAGTAGAATTAAAACACTAGAAACTAGTCCCTATTGAGGGGATAGGCAAACCCAAAGCAACAAACCTAGGGCAAATCACCAAAGCACTGAAGAGAATGACAAAGGTTTCTTGCTTCTATTAGTCTGGCTTCATATTAGTAGTATCTGGTTAACTACTGGGTTAGTTTTCCACTTCCATTTTTTCTACTTGTTTCTGGTTGGGACAAGCCTTTAGGTCATACCTGAGAACTTCATAAAATGCTGTTTAATTGGTTAATTTGTAAAACTTTATATTTAGGGATGGTTATAGCATTCAAGCCCACAAGCTATAGTGTACCTGGGCCCCCTAAAAAGGATGTTGATTCTATGAGTATTTAAGAACTGTGATAGGAGAATAAGTGCTACCTAAACAAAAGTAAACTGACCAATTCTCATGTATCCCTGCCAGCAAAAGCCAAAAGATTGCACTAGACCAAAAAGCTATTAAGAAAGCGAATGAAAAACTAAGTTATTTTTTCTACCCCAGAACTGCACAAAAAAAAATCAACCAGAAGCCCATAGGTAATAGAAAAGGGGGCCTCCAGCAAGGTTGGCATTAGCACAAGCAAATAATCTGGCAGTCTCCCAGTACAATCAGAGACAGACCAAAGACATTTGTAGCCTACAAAGCAGTTTCTCTAGAATAAATAAGAGTAGAATGCTCTTCTGAAAAAGCTCCAAAGTGGTTGGAAACCTACAAAATGAACATTGGAAGCACCGATGATCAGTCCAGGCCTGGCAGCACTCACATTTGGACAATCCAAGGTAAATAGCACTCTGTCTTGAGACAACAGAGAGGATTTGGGAGATCCTGTGAACACCTTAAGGTTCCAGGGAGGGAAGGCACTAATCATAAGAAGTAGAGCTCAGCACAAAAATCCAGGTGATCCCAGGTCCAGATCAAGCTGAGCTGACTGCCTCATCCAAAGGTGCAGGGGAGGGGGCCAGGGAGGCAGAGCCTGGTCTTGGCAACAAGGCCCAATTCAGAAACTAAAACTGGAAAGATGACCAAATAGAAGGTAAAATTGACCATGATTGGGAACTATCATATCTGCAAGGATGTTCCAAGTTCTAATTCAGAAGGACAGATTGATGTAGAAATTACCATAAATAGAGGCTTACAGGGGAAAATTGTTTTCCATAAAGATTACAATAAAAAACTAGAAAAATGAATGAGAATGGGAATGAATGAGAAGAAAATGAAAATGAAAGATTAAAAGCTCTAAAGGAAAGAATTGGAAAGAGAATATATAACTTAGAACAGAAAGTGGTATGTCTTATCTAAATAACAGCTTCCTTGAAAATTAAATGAATCAAAGAAATCAATGACTCCCTGGTAAAAATACATATTAAAACAAAATCAATAATGCTAAAATAAAAAAAAGATTGAAACAATAGAATAACATATAAAGTATTTGCTATCAAAAACTACTGACCCAGAAAATAGAAAAAGGAAAAATAATTTGAGAATCATTGGACTCCCCCAAAACTATTATTTTTTAAAAAGTTCTTATTTAATTTAATTTTTAGGGTATATGTGTATTCATTTTTTTTTTTTTTGCTTTTTGATGAGGCAATTGGGGTTAAGTGACTTGCCCAGGGTCACACAGCTAGGAAGTGTCTGAGACCAGATTTGAACTCAGTTCCTCCTGACTTCAGGGCTGGTGCTCTAACCACTACGCCACCTAGCTGCCCCTATGTGTATTCATTTTTAACGTATTTCTATATGAAGAAAAATCAGAACAAATGGGAAAAAATTCACAAGAAAATAAAACAAAGAAAAGAAAAGAAATATAAAATACTATGCTTCTATCTGTATTCAGTCTCCATAGTTCTCTCTCTAGATGCAGATGGCATTTTCCATCCAAAGTTTTCAAAGCTATTATTAAAAAAAGTCAAGACTTTATAGTTCAAGAAAAGTATAAATGAAAACTGCCTAGATCTATTAGAACTAGAGTACAAAATGAAGATACTGCAAATCCACCAATTACTTCTGGAAATAATTTCAAAAGGAAAAATCTAGGAATGTTGCAACAAAGACCCAGGCCTTTCACATCAAAGAAAAAAATATATATTACAAGTACCCAGAAAGGGGTTAAAGTATCAAAGAATCAATTCAGGATTATATAAGCTCTTATTAGCCCTTCCAGTTACAAATAAGGACTCTTGGAATACAACATTTCAAAAGGAATAAGACAGGATAAGACAAGGACACCAAGAATAATTTACCCCTTGAAGCTGATTATAATCCTATGGGAGGGGGGAATGAATCTTTAATGAAAGAGAGGATTTCTGAAATATAAACACCAGAGAAAAGGAAAAACCTAGAAAGATAAATTTATTCAAACAATTGAAAGGGCCTATAAAATTATATAAATGATATGGTGCTAATATACTAATAGGAGAAGAAGAAACAAACATTTGATGTTTCCAAAAGATATTGAGGAATTAAATAAGAAAAACAGAGCACTTACAGGTTAATTGATTCTGTTTTGAGGATTTGAAGAAGGGAAAGAGAAAGGAAGATTAAAAAGAATGTAATAGTATGAAAAGGAAGAAGGGGATGGAATTATTTCAGGCAATTGACAGTGCAGTACAGAGTTCTGGGCTTGAAGCCAGGAAGATCTGAGTTCAAATACAATCTAAGATATTTACTAGCTGTGTGACCCTTAACTAATCACTTAACCTCTGTTTGCCTCAGTTTCCTCATCTATAAAATGGAGCTAATAATAATATTTACCTTGTAGGGTTATGAGGATCAAACAAAATCATCATTAAATGAGGCATCTGAAAAAAAAATAAACTTCATTCTTATTTGAACCAGACAAAGGACTGTTAAATACAAATTTGATTATTTGATGTAAGGTCTATGGATCATCCTGGTGATGTCATCGGTCCTTTTCTAGAATGAAGGACAAACAGCAATCTGTGAGTAGTTGCAGTTGCTTTCTAGAAACCCAACCTGCCAAGTTTAGTTGGAAAATGTGATTGTTTCTTTCTCTTCCTCCTGTTCCTCCTCTTCTTCCTCCTTTTCCTTTTCCTCCTCTTCCTCCTCTCCTTCTGTCTCTGAAAGCTTCCCACTCCTTTTCTGCTCCACTGTTGCCACCTGTGAATTGGCTCAGTTTTTCCTCCAAATCAGCAATGAACTGTTTCTGCTCAGAGAAGTGCTCTAATTTGTTGAATTAAGTTTTCTGGTCTTGCCTTGAGGTCCCCAGTTTTGTTGAATGTAAATATTCAGCTCGGAAGAGGATAAGTCTATGAGCTAGTCCAGCACTCTGCACTAAACATTGCCTTCATCGCTTTCACATACTATCTCTTCTCCTTACAACACATAGTCTATTAAATGCCAATGTTTGTTGTGAAGGTGAATTCCTGAAGTTTTATTGTGTTTATATAAATGGAAGACAGTGTTGGTAATAAACCATGAGATGCACAATACTTCAGTAGTAAGTGACCATTGCTTTTGTTGTTTCTGACTCCATTCTTCCCAAGAACTCCTTGCCCTATCTAGTAGTCTGTGCCTGTTTTTGCATTAAAGTTATCCAGAACTATATGCTTGTCCTCTTTTGAAACATTGATGATGTGGATCTCCAGGTCTTCATAAAACTTTTCTTTGACCTCATCAAGGTTCATCATGGTAGGAACATGCACACTGATGATGGTAGAGGGCACTTTCCTGCAAGTGGCCATCACATTGTCTCAAACCCATCATTCACTTCTGTTGGTAGACATAGTTGTTGACTAAACTAGTTTTTTGGTTTTGGTTTTGGTTTTTTGCAAAATCTATGCCAGTTTCATGGTGTTCCCCTTGACTTTAGCTACACCAGAAAAATGTGTATACATCTCCAACTTTGGTAAATTTGCCTTCATTTGCTTGTATTGTTTCACTCAGGGCTATTATTTGAATATGATACCTGCTGAGTTGTCGTGCAACAAGAGCTGTTTCTCTTTCAGGTTTACTGGATTTTGTATTGTCCATAAATGTGCTCAGGAGGTTCCCCGTAGGCATGGTACAGCTTCTTTGTTAGTTTCCTTTTTGAGACATGAATCTTCAACATCCATGACTCCTAATTCGAACACTATTGTCAATGAATCTGGGGACATCACTAGGAATGGTAAGATGAAAAATTCAACAGTTTTATCATACTTTGGAGCTTGAAACTCCCATTGGCTCCTCTAGCCAAGGGGCTTGGGAAAGAAATCTAGGCCAAGGCCAAAGTCAAGATTTCTCCTTCTTTCTCTAAGCAATTCATTTTATTGGGATTTTACTGAAACACTATACTTACTTCAGAGTCTGGGATAATCCCTATTCTCAACTCCTTTGATTTTTTAAAATTGAAAAGAAATTTATTTCTCTTCCTCCCACTTCTACTCCATTGAGAGAAAAAAAAAAGAAACCCTTGTAACAAATATG
Source organism: Myrmecobius fasciatus (assembly GCA_023553655.1). NCBI lineage: Eukaryota > Metazoa > Chordata > Mammalia > Dasyuromorphia > Myrmecobiidae > Myrmecobius > Myrmecobius fasciatus. The sequence continues at coordinate 125,324 of JAJPUD010006266.1, read as the reverse complement.
AATAGTCAAGCAAAACTAATTCTTTCATTGATTTATCTGCTTACCTATCTATCCATCTACCTAGTCACCCACATATATATGCACACATTTTATATAGAGATTTTATACATGTGTGTGTATGTGTGTGTGTGTTATTTGTACTCTGGGCCCATTATTTGTTAGGAAGTAGATGGAAATTTTTCATCATGAGCTCTCTGGATGAGTTGTTGGCCATCTGTATAACAAGAGTTCTTAATTTTTTCAAAGTTATTTGTCGTTGCAATGGTGTAAAGGATCAAAGAGAATCTTTTTTTTTCTTTTTTAGGATTGGAGATATAGTAGGCATGTTAGTAGGCAAATGGAAAGGAGCTGGTAGAAAGGGAGAGATTGAAGATCTTTGACTGACATATGAAAAGGTGCTCCAAATCACTATTGATCAGAGAAATGAAAATTAAGACAACTCTGAGGTACCACTACACACCTGTCAGATTGGCTAAGATGACAGGAAAAGATAATGACGAATGTTGGAGGGGGTGTGGGAAGGCTGGAACACTGATGCATTGTTGGTGGAATTGTGAACAGATCCAACTATTCTGGAGAGCAATCTGGAACTATGCTCAAAAAGTTATCAAACTGTGCATACCCTTTGACCCAGCAGTGTTTCTATTGGGCTTATATGCCAAAGAGATCTTAAAGGAAGGAAAGGGCCCCACATGTGCAAAAATGTTTGTGGCAGCCCTTTTTGTAGTGTCTAGAAACTGGAAACTGAAAAGATGCCCATCAATTGGAGAGTGGCTGAATAAATTATGGTATATGAATGCTATGGAATATTATTGTTCTGTTAAGAAACGACCAGCAGGATGATTTCAGAGAGGCCTGGAGAGACTTGCATGAACTGATGCTGAGTGAAATGAGCAGAACCAGGAGATCATTATACACGGCAACAACAATACTATATGACGATCAATTCGTCATGATGGACATGGCTCTCTGCAACAATGAAATAAACCAGTTCTAATTGCTCAGTGAAGAAAACCACATACACACAGAGAGAGGGATATGAAATGTGGACCACAACATAACATTTTCATGCTCTCGATTGATGTTTGCTTGCATTGTGTTTCCTTTCTCTGATTTTTCTTTCTTGTAGATATGATTTTTCTTGCACAACAATGATAAGTGTGGAAATATGTATACATATATTTGATTTGTCAAGTATTTTAACATAATTAACATGTAGTGGACTTCTTGCCATCTAGGGGAGGAGTGGGGAGTAGGGGAGGAAATTTGTAACAGAAAGCTTTGTAAGGATTAATGTTGAAGGATTACCCATACATATGTTTTGCAAATAAAAAGTTTAAAAAATAAATAAATAAGAAGATCTATGACTGAAAAGGGGTAATTGCTGAAGGGAGACAGTGAAAAAAACACTAATAGAGAGAATAGTCTTAGTTTCTCTATGACAAGAAGGGAGAGGGAATGAGAGGCTCCTTTGTAATGATTTCTGTCTTCTAGTTGTAGAAGGCTACATTACTTGTAAGGAGGCTGAAGGATGACCAATGGAATAGCCATTAGTTGGGAATATGAAGAGAAAGGAAAAGATTTGGAAGTGAATCCATGATAGCAAATTATATGGAGAAGAGTTGAGTAGAATTGTTAAGTAGCAGTCGGGACACAGGTGAAGTTATGAACCAAATGTTATTAGTAAGTAAAATCAACAAAGTTAAGAACAGACTCAAAGAGATGGGCAGCACAACAACAAGAAAGACTCTCTTTATACTTGGTATTCTAAATTGGTTATAAAGTCTGGTAGGAGGCTAGCTGTATCTAACTCATGGAAGGACAAACGGGTCTCTCAAAAGGCTGATAAAATTTTCTTTTTTGACTGGCAGTCTCTGGGAACCACTTGATTTCTTTATTTGAAGCCAGTCCAGGCTACCTTTCCCCAGACTAGAACAACTACGCATATATTGTTGGGTGGGATGGGAAGGGGAGCTGAACAGAATTGAAGTTTTCTCTCAATGGAAGTGAAGTTACTATCACACTTAGCCCTTGCTCTCTCCTCAGTTCCCCACATCCTGGACCATGACATCACTTGGTAGTTGTTTTTCTGAAGTGAGCACACTTCTCTGGCCTGATTGCAACAGATTGAACTCAGACAGTGTGACCACAGGGAGCCTTGGCCAAGGGACCATATGCCTGAAAGTACTAAGATGAGGAACAGTCCCTTGACACTTGTGGCTGAGTCACTGCTGCTGTCAGGATCTGGCTTTGCTTTCTTGACCTTCACTCCTCAAAGAGAAGCTGTGCTTAATTGCTGCTGGCCTGAGGCAGAAAAGGAGGAGGAGGAGGAGGAGGAGGAGGAGGAGGAGGAGGAGGAGAATTTGTTTCAGGAATTGTTCCTTCACTCTTTTATCTCATTTCCTCCTCCAACATTTAACAAAGTGGTCAAAAAGAGACAGATCTCCCAGGGAGATTCAAACCTTTCTGTAGGACCAAGTTATATGACAGAGGAAAGAACTTTGGAACTGGATTCAAATTCTGACTTCCAGTTAAATAGCTTTCTGTGACCTCAGGCAAGTCACCAAATGTCTCTGTGCCTCAGTTTCCCAACTGAGCTAAGACTAGGTATGCCAAATATCCTGAAGCATGGCCTCACTCTCCTAGATGAAAAAGGCTAAATTACCTACAGGAGGGTCGGAAGGGGTAGAAAGAGAGTGACCAGTGACCTGGTATCATTATCACTGATCCTTCCCCCTAGGGGTACACCCGTGCACATCAGATTCACCATCTTTGCCAACTTATAAAAATTAGAGTAATCAATACCTGCACCATAGTATCCAACATTATGGTATTGTTGTGAGAAAAGCACTTTCTAAACGCTGAAGTACTAAACAAATATGAGTTATTAACAGTTGGGGAGAACTAGCCAGAAGACTCCCTCTTCTTCTACTCCCTTACCATGAACAAGGATGACTGTCCATCCCACCACTAACACTAGGCTTCCTGGACATGGCTTTTTTCACTTACAGACAGAATTCCCTTGTTCCTGGGCTCCATCTTTCCAGACAGTTTATTATAGTGGCCAGAGAACTAGACTTGGAGTTAGGAAAAACAGGATTTGGATCCCTCCTCAGACTTTTAATAGCTATGCAATCCTTGGGCAGGTCCCTTAATATCTCTGTGCTGCATGAAACTCTGAGACAAGATTACAGATGAGTAGCTGTTCTGCTTCACTAAGTAGGCAAAATCACTAAGCTAGATCAAAAAAAAAAAAAAAAAAAAGAAAAGAAAGAAAGAAAAGAAAAAAAGAAAGGAAGGAAAGAGAAAAGAAAGAAAGGAAAAACAAAGAAAAAAAAAGGACCTACATTAGAGGCTATCATGAGGGGTCAAATGAGATACTATATATAAGTCATAGACACTAAATTAATGTCATTGGGTCAACTAGCATTTATTTAGTGCCTGCTCTGTGCTAAGCACTGCACCAAACAGTATTAAGGATACAAACAAAGCCAAAAAACAGTCCTTGACCTCAGGGAGCTTATATTCTACTGGGGAAAATAATATGTAAAGTTAAAAAATAAGTAGATACAATATATATACAGAGTATCTGAAAAATTTTCCCCTGGAAAGGGAAAGAAAGGCATTAGCAGTTAGGGGGAGGTGATAAGACTTCCTGTATGTGGGTTTCCAGTTGACCCAAAGGAAGTCCATGAAACCAAGAGATAGCTGTGAGGGGACAGAGCATTATAAGGTCTGTGGGACAGTAAAGGCACAGAGATGGAAAATAGAGCGGATTGTTAAAAAAAAACTTCAGATAGACCAGTATTATTTGAGTTACTAGAATGAAGAGTTTGGGGAATAGAATAAAGTATATGATGGTAAAGGTAATGAGGAGCCAGTTTATAGAGAATTTTAAATGCCAAACAAAAGGAATATATATTTGTTCCTTTGGATAATAGAGAATTTTTTCACCTTTTGAGAAAATGTAGGATTAGTGTGACATAGTCAAATCTATGCTTTAGAAAAATGATCTTCGCTGCTGAATAAAGAATGGATTGACTGGGGAGAGACTAAAGAAAGAAAAGTCAAGTAAGAGGTTATTCAAATCAAAAAGTATTTATTAAGCCCTTACTATGTGCCAGAGACCTTGAATATAACTATGATTATATCTCCACATCATGGAAGTTAGGAAAATGACAGTCTTCCCACTCCGTGTAAAATCTGTTGATTCATTCTCTCTTTGTACTAGAGAAGAAATCTGATTTTTTTTTCTTTTATAGGGTGTTTATAATACCTTATTGTTAAATTTGGGCTAAATAGTTGGTACTAGACTCTATGTCTGTCTCTTCTAGACTCTTCTGTCCTTCACTTGTCATCTGCAGCTTCCTCAAAACTCCCCCCAAAATTCTCAATTTCTTTTTTCCCCCATTTAATTTCTTATGCTGACCAGTGATATGTAGAAACCTCAATGGGGAAAGCTGAGATAGAAAGAAAATAGAAAGAAAGACAGTTCCTGCCCTCAAGAAGCTTACATTGTAAAGGGGACAGACAGCACATTAAGGAAGAGCTTGAAATGTGAAGAGAGATGAAAGTGCACAACTCTGGAGCAATGTGAAAAGGTCCAAAAGAATCAGGAGTGGTGCTAGGGAGAAATGGAAGACATGGCTGGCTTGGACTTCCTTAAAATGGAAGTTCTACGTTGTGCTTAGTAACAGCAACATTGCAATCATAATCAATTGTTAAAGATGTAGTTGCTTTGATCAATATAATTATTCATAACAAATGCAAAGGACTCATGATGAAAAATGGTATACACCTCGAGAGAGACCTGATGAACTCTCAGTGCAGATTGAAGCCTGAGAGATTTTTTTTAACTTTTCTTTATTTTTCTTGCCACTCCCCCTGCAATATGCATAATGTAGGGATATTTTAAAATTTTTAATACCTAAACATTTTAAAATTTTCTAGGAAAAATAAATTAGTCAGAGGAAGAAGCCAGAGGAACAGAGAGCATTTCCAATGCATGAAATTCAGGGGTAAGGGTAGGATTGAGCTTCCAGGGTGAAGAGGTTTCTGGGGGATTGTAGAGATAAAGACCAGGAGGCTATTGCAGTCATCCAAGTAATGGGCTGCAGTTGTGTGAACATGAAGGAGACATGGGAAAGATGTTGTAAAGTAGAAATGACAAGATTTAGTAAAAAAAAAAAAAATTGCATATGTGATGTGAGTAAGAGTGTGAACTGAGAGCAATGCTGAAATTGTGAGCCTGGGGGATTGGGCGGCTGGTGTTACAATCACCCATCATCACCATCTTGTTTTCCCATCTTTTCAATAAAATTCAGACAAATAATTTTGGAACAAGTCACTATCCTACTATTTTACAAAATAGATGTATTATTTTGAGGACTGAGATGTATTGTTTTGGATCTCCAAAAACATTTGTTGGGGAAATTTTTAACTAAAAAGAGCATTGGTATGTAAGTTCATCATCTCTAGGTTCTCCCTAAAACATCTTCAAAACACCTCCATTAGGATACAGAACAGATAGATAGGGAATGGATGATATTGGTTTCATTCTATTCTCACATGATTTTGAGTTCTTCTGCTAGGTCTCTATATTATCTTGTATTTTAAAATAATTAACATTTAATTTTTCACAATTGCATGTAAAACAATTTCTAACATTGATTTTTAAAAATTTTGAATTCCAAATTTTTTTCTCTTCCTCCCTTCTCCTCCCCTCTCTCTCCCTGAGATAGTAAACAATTTGATAAAAATTTATACATGTGCAATCATGCAAAACGTTTCCATATTATGGATTGATTTTCTGATTGGATAATTGTAGGAAGCTGTTTTGTCTGTCATAATACTCCTATTCCATGTTACTAATTCCTCCTTTCCAACACAGATCTGTGTAGTTAAGTAGTGGTCTCTTGGATCACACCAAGAATTCAAAACATAGTACTAGTGAGCCTGGGATATAGATTATATATATACACATAGATAGAAAGATGTTAGATTGTGTACCTCAGTTTCTTTTCTTTTCTTTCTTTTTTTTCCCTGAGGCAATTGAGGTTAAGTGACTTGCCCAGGGTCACCCAGTAGGACTTATTAAGTGTTTGAGATCAGATTTGAACCCAGGTCCTCTTGACTTCAGGGCTGGTGCTCTATCCTAGCTGCCCCCCTCTTTTCTTCCTGGGCCCTCATTTTCTGGATTCCAGCCACAGAGACCACCCTGCTAACCATGCTTTCCCCTGGGAATTTAGATCCCCCCACTATTGAGCTGCCAAGCCTGTTGCCTGTCTGATGTCTCCTGCCTGAGTCCCAGGCTGGGCAGGAGGCATGAGCCTGGGAGAGGAGGACAGGATGACAGGAGAGGAAGTCTGGAAACAGAAGGCAACTCCCCTTTCCTGTCTGGCTGGGATTTGTTTTTCTTCCTCACAGGCTGTTCCTTGCTGATAGGGGCCTTGCTGTCTGAGGAGCAGATGGAGCCCGAGGGAGTCCCTGGGGCCTCTTTTACTGTCTCTCAGGAGATGCCCTTCAGCTTGGGTCAGAAACTGTAGGTCTCTGTGCCCCCCACGGGCTTCCTAGGCCCGTGCAGCTAGGGAGAGAGGGAAAAGCAATGGAGTGTCCCTTTCAGAAGTTAGCCATCTGGAACTACTTCCAGCCAAGACCAAGCATGAAATGAGGCACAGTGGGCAGAAAGGCTGGCAGGGCACCACCCTGGCTCCGTGCTTGGAAGCTTTTCAGCCCCAGCAAACATGGGCCTAATAGATGTGGGACCCGTTTCTCAGCTGGAGTTGTTTATTTTCTCATTAACAAAGAATAAGGGGCCCTTTGGGATGACTTGGAGGTGGGGTGGGGTAGGAAGGGTGGGATTTAAACATCTCACTGTGTGTCTAAGGGCTCAGTCCGGGCACTCACAAGTTCAGTTAGAAGCATGTTTCCCACCTCCCCGGCCCCAGAGGGAGGGGGCTGGGGACTAGGAGCTGGGCTAGTCTTGTTGACCCACTCAGGAATGCCTGGCTCTGGGCTCCATGTTGCTGCTGAGGGAGGGGGCTGACTGGCACTTTGGTGGAGCCCCACCAAGCTCTGGGCAGAGTCCCCAGTTTCTGGTGACCTTCATGCAGCCTTCTCTGTTTTGTTTGTTTCTGTTTACAGGGCAGTTTATTTGAGAAGGGGCAGTGTGGGGATCTGGCTGGACCTTTTCTAGCCTGGCCAGATGTGCTGGGCTTCCCTGGGGGGAGGGGAGGAGTTGCCTCGGCTGCCTAATCTTTCCCCTGCCTCCGAGTTCAGCTCTCCTGACTAAATAACTGCCTCTGGACTCTATAACTGAAGTTAGATAGACCTTCATCTAGAAGGGTCTTCCTTTGGTGGGGAGAGAGGAGAACAAAAGGGACTCAGGTTAGCACCTTGCTGAGGGGATGGGCAGTTCTGATAGGTTTCTTGCTATTTGCAAAGCACTGGGTTGGGGATACAAATAGAAATTTTAATTCCTGTATTTAAGGCGCTTGCTTTTCAATTTTTAAACATCCTAATTTAAAGTTTTGAGTTCTATATTTTATCCCTTCTCCCCACCTCCCTGAGATGTGATAAACAATCATATATACATGTGTAGTTATGTAAAACATTTTTATTTTAGTCATTTCATAGAAGAAGACTCATAAAATAAAGGAATGAAAGAATGGAAGAGAAAAATAGCATGCTTCAGTCTGTATTCAAATAATAACAGTTCTTTCTCTGGAGGTGGATAGAATGCTTCATTATTAATCCTTTGGGATTGTCCTGGATTATTTTATTGCTGTGAATAACTAAGTAATTCACAATTCTTCATAGAACAATATTGCTGTTACTGTATACAAAGTTCTCCTAGTTCTGTTCACATTGCTGTGCATCAGTTCATGTCAGTCTTTCCAGGTTTTTCTGAAATCATTCTGTTGTCATTTCTTAAAGTGCAGAGGTCCAGCCTCCACGGGGAACTAGGTTCTTGAATGGAGGGTTGGAGTCGGTGAAGTGGAACAAGAGACAGCACACACTATGGCGTGGTCATCAAGTTC
>JAJPUD010006266.1:90016-116885 GCA_023553655.1 Myrmecobius fasciatus | reverse complement strand
GAAGTGGAACAAGAGACAGCACACACTATGGCGTGGTCATCAAGTTCGATTTATTGGCAAAAGCTTGTTCAAATTCTTCAAGAAAGCTTGTGATTTTTATAGTCTTACAAAGTTAGGGTTGATTAGAGATAGGACAATTATTTGGCTAGGATTACAAGATTTTCTTGGGGCCCAGAAATTCCCAGGACCCCAGGTGCAATGCTTCTTAGAAAAAAAGAATGTACAGAATAAATTCATCAAACAATATAACAATAGTGAAACTTTAACTAAAGGTAAATGTACCTTGTGGTCATCACGTCATATCTGGCAGAACATGAGCTTCTCTAAAAATGTCACATTTACTTATTCCAAGATTTATACAATGCTTTTTAATTTTTTAACATGGTCATAAGATTTTTTAGAATAGAAACATTTTTTTTTTCTCAAGAACTTATTTCCCTCAGCCCATTTATTAATCACTCATACAATAGCTTGTTTTGTGTAGGGGTCAGTAAACCATGCAATGGCCTACTTTCCTTACTTTTTTTTCCCATGAATTACTTGCTACCAATGTGTCCATCTATCACTGATGTTTACTGTTCTTTTCATCATATCATTATTTATGTAAGCTCTGCATAGGGGAGTGAAGAACCAGGTTGATTGAATTTGGAATTGTTTCAAACAAGAGGGAGTAACTGAAGATTTCTTTTGGAGTTTTTGGGGAAAGCTATCAATTTCCCAAGTTTCCCAATCTCTAAGTTTGTTTAATGCTTCACTAGTAAAGAAACCTTTCATGTTTAGGCAGAAAGTACAAAGGGGCTTTTTTGGGGGTGAAGGGCTTCGTGCTTACCTCATTGTGATGGATGGATATATACATACAGCTATGCTAAGAATTCTTAGAGCAGAAATTAAGCAGATAATCATTAACTAAATATATTCCTAAATGCTTAGTTTTGTAAGGACTTCATGTTGCCTTGAATACATGGAGGGAGGTGAGAGTCAGGCCCTGTGGAGACCTTGTCATTCCAGGCAGGGTCCCCAACTCCCAGCATGCTCCCAGCATATCCCTCTTTTTTATTTTTTAATTGAATACCTTTCACTTCAAGGTGTGTCTTCTTAATAGATGTAGTCAGTGATCGTACGGCTAGAGGAAGGCAAAGAAATAGAAACAGAAATAGTGAAACTAATGCCACAATAGAAATAATAAGAGTTGGAAGATGGCTAAATGAAAAGAAACTGCTTATATTATCCATAAATTGAGAAGCAATATCTACAGGTTGCAGCAATGCGCTGTGTGCCTGAGATATGGCAGAAATTTGAGAGTGAAGTACATTTATATCTATAGATAAATCACTGTGATTCCATATCCCTAAGAGGTGAGCACAAATATTATCCCATGAAACCTTTCATGTTTAGGCAGAAAGTACAAAGGGGCTTTTTTGGGGGTGAAGGGCTTCGTGCTCACCTCATTGTGATGGATGGATATACACATACAGCTATGCTAAGAATTCCTAGAGCAGAAATTAAGCAGATAATCATTAACTAAATATATTCCTAAATGCTTAGTTCTGTAAAGACTTCTTCATGTTGCCTTGAATACATGGGGGGAGGTGGGAGTCAGGCCCTGTGGAGACCTTGTCATTCCAGGCAGGGTCCCCAACTCCCAGCATGCTCCCAGCATTAAAGCACAATAATATTGAATTGTGATCATATATTACAGCTTATTTAGCCATTCCCCAATTAGTAGACATCTCTTAGATTTCCAATTTTTAGCCACCACAAAAAAAAGACCTGCTATAAATATTTTTGTACAAAGAGATCCTTTCCCCTTACACCCTCCTTTTATATCTATGGGATAATAGACCTAGCAGTGATATTGATGGATCAAAGGGTATGCACAGTTTTATAACCCTTTGGTTATAATAAGGAGCTCATATTTTTATCCCCTTCATTTTACAAAGGAGGAAAATTAGACCCAGAGAGGTAAAGTGATAATAATAATGTTAGGAAGCTAATAAGAGGCATCTCAGGACAACAAACAATTATAGTGCAATCATATTTATGTGTGTATGATTATAGATACATATGTATATATAAATATATGCCCAATGTATGATTATAGATACATATGTATATATAAATATATGCCCAATCTTCTTGGGAGAGGTTGGAAGAGGAAAAAGGAAAAAAAAAATCAAGTAAAAAGTGCACAACAAAGAACAAAAGAAAACCTACAAGGAAGCAAAGAAAAGATGGACAGTTCTGAACACAATGTAAACCATTTATTTTATAAATTTTCTTGAAATAGAAATGTATTGTCTCATATTTCGAATTCTCTCATGTTCTGCTGTGCCCGTGGTAATTTTTTTCTTTTTTCTATTTTGTTTTTCTTCTTTTTTCTATGTTTTAATTAATTAATTAAAAATATAAAAAATCTTTGATCATTTTTAATGAGTTTCTAAATCAAATCAGGACTACCTTATGGAGGCATAGACATGGCCATTGGCACTTAGATGAGAAAAACTATTGATGTGATTTTAGAGATTAGGGCTGCCTCTGAATGTTCTGCCAGTAGGGACACACTTTCATTGGAGGAAACATCCCTCTCTGAAGTCCATAAAAGCAAGCTGACACAATAGCTCAGCTCTTTTCAGTCTACTCTTTGCTTTTTTTCTTTTGAAATTCCATCTGGAGTTTGTGGGACAGGGAAGAAGATGAAGATTTTACCTTTTCCTTCCCCCCAGTGCACTTGTAGCAGAAGCACAAAACAAGAGGCACCATGGTATAGTGGATAGAGAGCCAATCTAAGAGTCAGGAAGACTTAGAATTCTGAAATGGACTTAACTGTCTAGATGGCCCTGTGAAAGTTATTTAACTTCTCAGTACTACAGGAAACTCCCTAAAACTACAAGTTGAGGAACTACATCTGCAAGGGCAGAAGTAATTTCCTCACTTGGAACTCCCAATACTAAGCTAATCACAAATTACACGGCACATAGCAGAAGTGGACATGAGTAGCCTGAGGGGACTTTAGGAGTAGATTTTCCCAGTTGGAGAGATGATAGCGTCTGGAGCTCTGAGGGATTATTTTTAAAAGCAGATATATATATATATATATATATATATATATACATATATATATATATATATATAATCTGCCTAAGAGAAACATCTCAGTCTTGGAGGTGGGGGTTACCTCTTAAGGGACCCTCCTTTTGAAAATTCAGGCACATACTTGAGGGAAATTTCCTCAATGATGCTTTCTATGGAGAGAAAGGTGGATCACTAACATGGCCCCGGTACCCAAAGGACTAAATAAAGCCACAGCATGAAAGTTGGATCCTGCTACTCCTTATCATTATCTTCAATATATATATATATATATATATATAACTCAATATTGGGCCATCTCTGCCCCAGGCAGTCATTCATCTCCACCAATGAGGAGTGTCCCATACTTTGGGACTGGGGTTACAACATTCCAGGGCATAATATAAACAACAGAATGGTTTTATAAGGGGGACCATGTAGGACTTTGCAGGAAAAAAAATTAATAACCACCAAGGTTAAAGGGTGGTTTGAATAGTCACCACAAGTAACTGCCTTCCAGGAGAAGCAGATGGGCTACCTAAATGCCTTATGTGTTTTCAATATTTGTTTATGACTCCTGTAAGTCATTTATATCTTCTACTTTTTCTGTGAGGTCTCATGCCCAATTGTGACGTTGAGTGCTTGTACAGGAAGTGGAAACCCTTGCTACTTATATCTAAAGAACCTAGATTTAGCTATATCCATGTGAATATTATGAGATTTTAAGAGCAATAAGCCAAAGAGAGAAAATAACCTTTTATAGATCATCTGGGATATTCTGGACAAGTCACTTAACATTTTTTTGGCTTCAGTTTCAGTTTCTTCATCTATAAAAGGAGGAGTATTAAATTAGGTAATTTTGTGCTCTATAACATTTCCTCTGTGCCCTCTCTTCTGACTTACATAAACTGATGCAAAGCAAAATAAGCAGAACCAGAACACTGTACACAGTAATAGCAATACTGCTGACCAACTATGAATGGCTTAGCTATTCTCAGTAATACAATGATCTAAGACAATTCTGAAAGACTTATGATGAAAAATGCTATCTATCTCCAGAGAAAGAACTGATTGGATTCTGAATGCAGATTAAAGTTTCTGGATGAAGAAGGAGGAAAGGGAGAGAAAGAGAGAATTTGAAACTTTAAAAAAATTTAAAACTAATGTTAAAAATGGTTTTTACATGTAATTGGGGAAAATATTAAATTAGAAAAAGAAAACACTGGATTTTGTTTTGTTTTTCAGCTTTTACAAAAGAATATTTGAGGATAGTAAGAGTAGTTTGTTAAGAAGCAGTTTTGCCTCATGGGTAGTGCACTAGCCTTAGAATCAGTAAGACATGACTTCAAATTCTATCATCCTGGGCAAGTCACTTAACATTATGCTTGTGTATTCTTCTAGAGCATCTCCATTTTGTAAAATCATGGGTTCCACTCTCTTCTTACTCATTTCTTCCCTAGAAAATGACTTGTTCTCTGCTTTTTCTTTATTCAATTAAAACCAAAAATCTAACCAAAACAAAATTATACTCCGACCCTCAGATTATCAGAGAAGGTGCTGACCTATACCGATACCGGAATTTCTTGAGGAGTTCCCTATACCAGTACAATAACAAATTCAGTCCCTCTGTACAAGTTGCTGGATTAAGATCCAAACAGGTCCAACAATGAAACTGAGACTCATAAGTATTAATTAACTTGCCCAAAGTCACAAAGCTAGAAATTCAATTCAATTTTATAGATACTAATCAAAAAGTTCTTGCCAAATACTGAAAAAACAAAAACAAAATTTAAAAAATTCCCACTCCTAAGAACTTATGTTACAATGGGAAGGAGAAAGAAATGAGGATACAAATAGCTATAATGCATGGGTGAGGGAGATGACTATAAAGGAGAAAATTAGTTAAAATGTCAGGGGAAATTTGAGGAGGAACAGATCATTTTCACCAGGCAGAGATAGTACTTGAATTGGACCCAGAAAAAAGTCAGGCTTTAACAAATAAGAGCCTGGGGAGCAGAGAGGGAGGCAAGTCCATTTCAGTCAGAGATGGTTTGAGAAAAGATATGGGAATGGGAGACGACTATATGAGAACAGAGAATAGAAAACAGTCCAGTTTGGTTAGAATATAGAATTCATCACTGTTCATAGCTTGAGATCAGGCTAGAAAGGTAGTTTGGAATGAGATCATGAAGGTCTTTCAATGCCAGGCTAAGAAGTTCTTTTTACTCTAGACAATAAACATTTATTTGCTGAATATTTTCTTTTTTTTTATTATTTACTGAATATTTTCAAGCCCAGTTGCATACTCTAAATCTATTGCTCTTTCTATTACATCAAAACTTCTTTTTATATAATGCTTAAACCAGTAAGAAGCCAAAATGTAAATAAATAAAAGGAGGGCAATTGTCATTATTATTACAGAATAAATCAAGCTCATCTCCAGGGAGGGAATGGAGCTGGTATTAATCAGTGCTTGTTGTAAGACTTCAGAATGCTTCAGCCAAGCTTAGAAAATTCACTGCCAAGATAAATCAGAGATCAAGTTATGGAAATTAAATCCATAATTTTATTTTTCTGCCTTTGGGAATTCCTAGAAGAAGAAATATTCCTATTAGATTTCTCAACTCCATCTAATTTTCCTTAGTACCAGAGGTGCACTAAAAATTAGCTGTGATATAATTGCTATTGTCTCCTCCCTCCCCTAGTATCTCTGAATGAAAAGCAGACCTTTTTAAAAAATTAAATAAAATCTTTGCTAAATCTTACTAAAAGTTTCTCTTCTGCAGAAAAAAGGATAGTAATACAAAGGCTTTTGCATTGTCTGTCCTTTTCATCTTTGACTCTTGGAATCCCTAGCTTCCTTCAAAAGTCAGTTCAAGTGCCATTCTAGACAGATCTTTTATATATATATGTGTGTGTCTTTTTTCTTTTTAAAAATTTTATTTTAATGGTATGTTATTTTTTTGATTACAAGAAAAGATGGTTTTCAACATTCATTTAAAAATATTTTCCCTAATTACATGTAAAAAACCCAACTTTTTTTGGTTATACATGTACATTTTTTTTACATATTTCCTTATGAATCATGCTGGGAGAGAAAAATCAGAACTAACAGGAAAAACCAGAAGAAAAAAAAATCAGAAGAAAAAGAAAAAAAAAGTGAACATTGCATATGCTGATTTATATTCAGTAGCCATACTCTCTCTAGATGTGGATGTTGTTTTCCATCCAAATCAATATTAGTTTTTGTAAGAATTTGAGTTCCATTTTTTTTCTCCCTCCCTCCCTTACTTCCCCCTCCCCAAGAAAGCAAGAAATCTGATATGGATTATACATGTACAATCATTTTAAATATATTTACTCCAATCATTCTAGAAAGCAATTTAGAACTATTTCCAAAGAGTTATAAAAGTGTGCATACCCTTTGACCCAGCAGTACCACTATGAGGTCTGAATCCTAAGAAATCATAAAGGAGGGAAAAGAACCCATTGTGCAAAAATGTTTGCAACAGCTCTTTTTTTTTTTAAAGCTTTTTATTTGCAAAACATATGTATGGGTAATTCTTCAGCAATGACCCTTACAAAGTGTATGCATATTTCCACACTTACCTTGCTGTGCAAGAAAAATAGTGTCTACAAGAAAAAAAAAATCTGAGAAAGGAAACACAATGCAAGCAAACATCAATAAAGAGCATGAAAATGTTATGTTGTGGTCCACATTTCATATCCCTCTCTCTAGGTGTATATGGCTTTCTTCAGTAAACAATTGGAAGTGGTTTGAAACATTTCATTGTTAAAGGGAGCCATGTCCATCAGAATTGATCATCATATAGTCTTGTTGTTGCCGTGTATAATGATCTCCTGGTTCTGCTCATTTCACCCAGCATCAGTTCATGCAAGTCTCTCCAGGCCTCTCTGAAATCATCCTGCTGGTCGTTTCTATAGAACAATAATATTCCATAACATTCATATACCATAATTTATTCAGCCATTCTCCAATTGATGGGTATCCATTCAGTTTCCGGTTTCTAGACACTGCAAAAAGGGCTGCCACAAACATTCTTGCACATGTGGGACCCTTTTCCTTCCTTTAAGATCTCTTTGGGATATAAGCCCAATAGAAACACTGCTGGGTCAAAGGGTATGTACAGTTCAATAACTTTTTGAGCATAGTTCCAAATTGCTCTCCAGAATGGCTGGATCTGTTCACAGTTCCACCAACAATGTATCAGTGTCCCAGTTTTCCCACATCCCCTCCCACATTTGTCATTATCTTTTCTTGTCATTTTAGCCAATCTGACAGGTATGTAATGGTATCTCAGAATTGTCTTAATTTTCATTTCTCTGATCAATAGTGATTTGGAGCACCTTTTCATATGACTAGAAATGGTTTTAATTTCATCATCTGAAAATTGTCTATTCATATCCTTTGACCATTTATCAATTGGAGAGTGGTTTGAATTCTTATAAATATGAGACAATTCTCTATATATTTTAGAAATGAGGCCTTTATCAGAACCATTAAATATAAAGATGATTTCTCAATTTATTGCTTCCCTCCTAATCTTGTCTGCATTAGTTTTGTTTGTACAAAACCTTTTTAACTTAATATAGTCAAAATTTTCTATCTGGTGTTCAATTAAGAGTTCCAGTTCTTCTTTGGACATAAATTTATTCCATCTCCACAGGTCTGAGAGGTAAACTACCCTATGTTACTCTAATTTGCTTATAATATCACTCTTTATATCTAAATCATGAACCCATTTAGATCTTATCTTGGTATATGGTATTAGGTGTGGGTCAAACCCTAGTTTCTTCCACACTAGTTTCCAATTTTCCCAGCAGTTTTTGTTGAATAGTGAGTTCTTAACCCAAAAGCTGGGGTCTTTGGATTTATCGAACACTAAATTGCTATAGTTTTTGCCTAGTTTGTCCTATGATCCTCTCCTATGCCACTGATCGACTACTCTATTTCTTAGCCAATACCAAATGATTTTGATGACCGAACAGCTCTTTTTGTGGTGGCAAAAAATTGGAAAATGAGTAGATGGCCATCAATTAGGGAATGGTTGAATAAGTTATGATATATGAAAGTTAAGGAATATAATTTTTCTATAAAAATGATGAACAAACTGACTTTAGAAAAGCCTGGAAAGATTTACACCAACTTATGCTGAGCAAAATGAGCAGAATTAGGAATATATTGTAGACAGTAACAACAAGATTGTTACGTGACCAAGTATGAAAGATTTAATTTTTCTCAGCAGTTCAGTGATCCAAGGCAATCTCAATAAATTCTGGATTAAAAAACCGCCATCTGCATCCAGAAAGAGAACTATGTAGATTGAATATAAATCAACACATGCTATGTTCACTCTTTTTCTGGTTTTTTTTTCTTCTGTCATGGATTGTTCTGATTTTTCTCTCCCAACATGATTCATAAAAAAATGTGTATTAAAAAGTTAATATACATGTAAAATACATATGTGGGAAAAATAAACATTTTCATATAAGTTGTGTTGGGAAAGAAAAATCAGAATAAAGGGGAAAAACCATGAGAAAGAAAAAAAAAAGGTGAAAGTAATGCTTTGATCCATATTTAGTCTCCATAGTTCTTTCTCTGGATGAGGATGGCATTTTATTTTCTTTTCTTTAGGTTATATAAGTACAATACTTTTAAACATATTTTGATATTTTTCACGAACAAGAAAAATAAGACCAAAAGGGAAGAAAAAACATGAGAAAGAAAAAAAAGCAAAGAAACTAAAAGGTGAAAATACTATGCTTTGATCCACATTCAGTCTACTTATTTTTTTATTTAGTAGTATTTTATTTTTCCAATTACATATAAAGATAGCTTTCAACATTCACTTTTAGTAAGATCTTGAATTCAATTTTTCTTTCTTCCTTCCTTCCTTTCCTCCCTCCTCCCCAATTCAGCAAGTAATCTGATATAGGTTATACATGTACAATCATTCAAAACATATATCCATATTAGTCATTTTGTAAAAGAAAAATCAGAACAAAAAGGAAAAACCATGAAAAAGAAAAAGCAAACAAACAAAAAAAAAAAAGGTGAAAATTTTTCAATATTTCAATCTACGTTCAGTCTCCATAGGAGAGAGTATATTCCTAAAGAGGTGAGAGGGAGATGTTTATACGCTTGTTCTTGCTATATTTGTGAAGTAAATATCCATTTGTTAAAAACTAATCAGTTAAGCAGTTCAATGGAAGTAGAACCCTAGTCTTTGGCCCTTAAAAAATAAGGAGAACAGGGTGGCTAGATGGCGCAGTGGATAGAGTGCCAGCCCTGAAGTCAGGAGGACCTGAGTTCAAATCTGACCTCAGATACTTAATACTTCCTAGCTGTATGACCCTGGGCAAGTCACTTAACCCCAATTGCCTTAGCAATATATATATATATATATATGTATATGTATATAAGGAGAACACAGCTGATGGGGGGTTTGAGTCAAAGACATTAGAGAAAAAATAAATTCTACAAACACTTCAAGGAACTTGGAAGCCTAAATAGTAAAGTAGAAGATCTAGCTCTTTGAGGTAGGGCCAGAGCATATATATATATATATAAATATCTATCTATATATATACATATATATATATATATATATATATATATATATAAGGTTTTCCCTGATAGAATGCAAGTTCCTTGAGGAACACAGGCTTTCATTTTTGCCTTTGTATTACAAATATTTAGCATTATGCTTGACACATACTAAGTTCTTGATAAGTATAATTGTTTGATTGTGTATATAGATAGGCTATGTATAGATCACTGTTCATTATTGAAGAAAGTACAAAGCCTAAAACACTGTTCTGCCTCAAGGAACTTATGTTGCAGTAAGAGGATAAGACGGTATCATAGACACTTATAATAAACCAAGAGTAGGTAAGAAGTAAATTGGACAATTTACAAATATAAAATATCATGAGAATTTTAAGGAGAAAGGTCATTACTAACTAGGAAATTAGAGAAGACTTCATTAAAGAGGCAAGAGGAGGAAGAAGAATATTCCAAGCATTGAGGACTGTGTAAGTGGAGATACACAAGTAGGAGAGAGCCCATGTTCCAGAGGCAGAGAGTAGCCCAGTTTGGCTGAAGTTTAGTGTTCATGGAGATAAAGTATGTGATAAAATGAAATAGGCAAGATGATCCCAGATTGTGAAGGGCTTTAAATGCTCAGCAGAAAGTTTAAACTTTATTCAATAGATAGTAGGGAGCCATTTAAGATTTTCTTTTATTCAACTGAAGCAAAATAGATTATGTTTCAGCCCCTCATTTGAATTGTTTGAATCTTTATGCTTCAAATGTGTTTCTAATAAACTACATAGTCTACCCTTTTCCATTTTAGGTGTAAATTCATTCCATTGACATTTATACTGAAGATAATTAATTGGGTTTTACCTCTATTATACCCAGTTATAACTTTTCCTCTCTTTGACTCCAACATTCACTTCTTTACAAGAAGGATGGGGAGGAGAGAAGGGAAGGAGAGGAGAGGAGAGAGAGAGAGAAAGAGAGACAGACAGACAGAAAAAGACAAAGAGACCAAGACAGAGATAGAGAAAAAGAGAAATTGAAGAGTTTTGACAAAGCACTGGCTGACTGGGGGGTTAGAACTAAAAACATAGAGAGATTTACAGATACTTTTATGCAACTTAACAGGAACATTTATGTTGGGAAACTCATCTAGTCAATGAGTCAGTTAAGGGGTAAATAGGAGTGACTGAACAAACCTGGTGATCATCTCACCCCACCTCTGTTACATAAGCCTTTTTTCTTTTTGATCTATATTTCAGAAGTTCCATTATTTTATTGTAATTTCAGCATAGTCTTATAATATCTTGACTGTATTTCCTTGGTACTTAAGCTCTTTCTTTCTCACTGCTTGTAGTACTTATTCTTTAACCTGAATTTTAGTTCTGACATTTATTTATATACATACATACATACATATATATATGTACATATATATATATATATATATATATTCAATTTGAGTTTCCTTTCAGGAGGTAAATAATGTATTCTATCTATATTTGCTTTGCCCTCTAGTTCTAAAGCAGTTTTGTTTTATGCTTCTTGCTTTGGGAGTATAACAATGGGGTATTTACATTTTTAAAAATAAATATCATATATATCTCTGTATGATTATAAACAAAACTCAGGCAATCATCTACACTTGTTGCATTACTCCTCCCATGTAGTACAAAATACATGATTTCTAGTCTCTGATTTCTGGAAACTTCCAAGGACAACTTCAAAAAGATGTCACCAATCTGGTAAACTTTGGGATAGAATCAATTTGGCATTCCCAGAGACTTATCTCTTTATGTCAGATAGCAGTCTGGAATCCTAGGATAACATTACTCTCTGGAGTTAGAAATTTTGCAGTCCCTTGCAAAAATCATCTGAGGTATACTTAAATTATATGGAACATATAATTATACCGCATAAAATGTAACACCAACACTTTAAAATAACAAAGGTAATTATCCTCACAGCCCAGTTAATTATTCCACAGTACTATTTAAATAAAATGCATATTAACAATACATACAATAGACACAGCAAAATACAAAGCATCACTTGACAGGGTGCTTCCCCAACTAAATTATTAAATTAAATGCAGGACTTTGAGATTCTACTTCATATCTATAAGATTGGTAAAGCTGATAAAAAAAGAAAATCAGAAATGTTGAAGGGGCTATGGGAAAACGCGTATATTGAGACATTGTTGGTAGAAATATGAACTCCATTTTGGAAATCAATTCTAAATACATTCTAAAAAACAACACCTATCTTTGACCTAGCAATACTACAATTAGACCTATAACCCAAAAAGAACAAAGAGAGAAAAAAAAGGCCTTATAATATATTATATATATATGTGTGTATTTATATATATATATATAATATATTTATAGTAGTTCTTTTTTTTAAATGTAAAAGGGGCCATCCCCCTCATCAATTGAGGAATGACTGAATATATAATAATATATTAATATAAATGGAAAGTGGAATGCTATTGTGTTATAAGAAATTAAGAAAAAGCAAGTTTCAGAGAAACCTGGTAAAACTTGTGTGGACTGATACAGAGTGAAGTAAGTAGAACGAGAAGGACAATATATATAATAAAAACAACAATGTAAGAACAAATAACTTTGAACAGATCCACATAGGTACTAATCATGATTCCAGAGGTTTGATGATGAAGAATGCTCCTCACTTTCAAAGAGAAAGGTAATGAATAATATACAGAATGATACATACATTTTTAGACATGGCCAATATGAAGATTTGTTTTACTTGACTCTGATACTTATTTATTACATGGATTTTGGTGTTTTTCCCGCCTCTTTGGGAAAACGTAATAGAAAAAATTATTATTGAAGAAATTTAGAGTTAAAAATTATATATAATAACAATACATTCATCTACTAAGAGTATATGTATATGCCTAGTGAATAACCAAGTGGCTTGCTTACGATCACATATCTGAAGTGAGCATCTGAAGCAGGATTCACTTTCAGGTCGTCTGATTTTAAGCCTTCACTGTATTTGGGATACTACCTAGCTGCCACAATATCAATAGACCTACAAAGAACAAATAAATCTAATTTAATCCCTTGTACTAGCCATCCTCTCCTTTCAATCTATGCAATTCTATACTGTTATCTTGAATCTCTAGCCGCCTTAACATTTTACAGATTGCATCTAGCTAAGCCTCAGCCTTGGATCAGTCTCATTCTCTACTTTTGCTCCTATACACATGTTACTGAATGAAGGTGGGAGAAAATCACACAATAGTTATGACTGGGCTCACTATGAGCTTTTGATATACAACCTGAATAATCCTACTATAACTCTTTTATCAATTCACTATCCTATCCTCAAGAGTGGATCTTCTGAGCCTTTTTATTTCTCCTTAAATCTCCTATAGCTCCCCCACTCCCACACTCTCAACTTGAAAAACTTGCTTCATATTTTATTTTTTAAATATATTTTTGTTTATGAACTTAAATGTTTCTCAATTATATTAAAATTTTTAAAATTCTTTTTAAATTTTGAGTTCCAAATTCTTTCCCACCATTCCACCCATCCTTCTCCTACTCTTTGAGAAAGCAAGCAAGGTAGTATTGATTATACTTGTGAAGCCATTAAGCTATTTTCATATTAACCATGTTGCAAAAGAAAACCCTCAAAAAGGAAGAAAAGATTGTTTTTTTTTTTAAAGTATGCTTCACAGTGGTCATCAAAATCATTTGGAGCCAGCTAAGAAATAGAGTAGTTGATCAATAGAAAAGGTTAGGTTCACAAAGCACAATAGTCAATGACTATGGTAAACCCAAAGATCCCAGCTTCTGGAAAAACTATTTGATAAAAATTGCTGGGAAAATTAGAAATTAGTATGGCAGAAACTAGGCATTGACCCATACCTAACACCCTATACCAAGAAAAGGTTGAAATGGGTTCATGATTTCAACATAAAGAAGAGCGATACTATAAGCAAATTAGAAGAACAAAGGATAGTCTACTTCTCAGATCAATGGAGAAGGAATGAATTTGTGACCAAAGAAGAATAGAGTACCTTATAGAATGCAAAATGGATAAATTTAAATATATTAAGTTAAAAAAATTTTGTACAAACAAAACCAATGCAGACAAGATTAGAAGGGAAGCAATAAACCAAGAAAAAAAAATTTACATCAAAGGTTCTGATAAAGGTCTCATTTCTAAAATATATAGAGAATTGATTCAAATTTATATGAATTCCAAGCCACTCTTCAGTAGATAAGTGGTCAAGGGATATGAACAGACAATTTTCAGATGATGAAATTAAAACCATCTCTAGTCATATGAAAAGTTGCTCCAAATCACTATTGATCAGAGAAATGCAAATTAAGACAACTTTGAGGTACCACTACACACCTGTCAGATTGGCTAAAATGACAGGAAAAGATAACGATGAATGTTGGAGGGGATGTGGGAAAACTGGGACACTAATACATTGTTGGCGGAACTGTGAACGGATCCAACCATTCTGGAGAACAATTTGGAGGTATGCTCAAAAAGTTGTCAAACTGTGCATACCCTTTGACCCAGCAGTGTTTCTACTGGGCCTATATCCCAAAGAAATCTTAGAGGAGGGAAAGGGACCCACATGTGCAAGAATATTTGTGGCAGCCCTTTTTGTAGTGGCTAGAAACTGGAAACTGAAGGGATGCCCATCAATTGGAGAGTGGCTGAATAAATTATGGTATATGAATGTTATGGAATATTATTACTCTGTAAGAAACGACCAGCAGGACGATTTCAGAGAGGCCTGGAGAGACTTGCATGAACTGATGCTGAGTGAAACGAACAGAACCAGGAGATCATTATACACAGCAACAACAGTATTACATGATGATCAATTCTGATGGACATGGCTCTCTCTGCAACAAAGAATTGTCTCAAACCAGTTCCAATTGTTCACTGAAGAAAACCATATACGCCCAGAAAGAGGGATATGAAATATGGACCACAACGTAACATTTTCATGATCTCTATTGACATTTGCTTGCATTGTGTTGCC
This sequence comes from Myrmecobius fasciatus, assembly GCA_023553655.1. Lineage (NCBI taxonomy): Eukaryota > Metazoa > Chordata > Mammalia > Dasyuromorphia > Myrmecobiidae > Myrmecobius > Myrmecobius fasciatus. The sequence goes on along the minus strand of JAJPUD010006266.1, from coordinate 102,213 downwards.
TTTCTCTGATTTTCTTTTTTTTTTTCTTGTAGATAGGATTTTTCTTGCATAACTTCTCAAGCATTTCAACATTATTAACATGTAGTGGACTTCCTGCCATCTAGGAGAGGGGAGGGAACTGGGGGTAAAATTTGTAATGGAAAGCTTTGTAAAGATCAATGCTGGGGAACTACCCATACATAATGTTATACAAATAAAAAGCTTTAATAAAAAAAAAGAAAAAAAATTTATATGAATTCAAGAATTCTCCAATTGATAAATGGTCAAAGGATATGAACAGACAATTTTCAGATGATGAAATTAAAACTATAATCATATGAAAAGGTGCTCTAAATCACTATTGATCAGAGAAAGCAAATTAAGACAACTCTGAGGTACCACTACACACCTGTCAGACTGGCTAAAATGACAGGAAAAGATAATGACGAATGTTGGAGGGAATGTAGGAAAACTGGGACACTGATACATTGTTGGTGGAGCTGTGAATGGATCCAACCATTCTGGAGAGCAATTTGGAACTATGCTCAAAGAGTTATTGAACTGTACATACCCTTTGACCCAGCAGTGTTTCTATTGGGCTTATTTCCCAAAGAGATCTTAAAGGAGGGAAAGGGACCCACATGTGCAAGAATGTTTGTGGCAGCCCTTTTTGTAGTGGCTAGAAACTGGAAACTGAATGGATGCCCATCAATTGGAGAGTGGCTGAATAAATTATGGTATATGAATGTTATGGAATATTATTGCTCTGTAAGAAACGACCAACAGGACGATTTCAGAGAGGCCTGGAGAGACTTGCATGAACTGATGCTGAGTGAAATGAGCAGAACCAGGAGATCACTGTACACAACAACAAGATTATGTATTTATCAATTCTGATGACTGTGGCTCTTTTCAACAGTGAGGTGATTCAGGCCAATTCCAATAGACGTGGGATGGAAAGAGTCATCTGCATCCAGAAAGAAGGCTATCAGTACTGAATGTGGTTCACAACAACATAGCATTTTCACTCTTTTGTTGTTTTTGCTTGCATTTTGTTTCCTTTCTCATTTTTTTCCTTTTTTATCTGATCTTTCTTGTGCAGCATGATAATTGTGGAAATATGTATAGAAGAATGGCACATATTTAATATATATTGAATTTCTTGCCATCTGGAAGAGGGGGTGTGCAGAAGGGAGGGAAAATAAAATTTGGAACACAAGGTTTTACAAGGGTGAATGCTCAAAATTATCTATGCATATGTTTTGAAAATAAAATGCTTTAGTTTAAAAAAAAGTATGCTTCAATCTACACTGAGTTTCTCAGTTCTCTTTTTGGGAGTGGATAACATCTTTCATTGTGTAACCTTTAGAATAGAATTGTCTTTGATCATTATCTTGATCAGAGTAGCTAGATCTTTCATAGTTGATCATCATAGAATATTGTTATTTTGTATAGTGTTCTGATTCTGCTCATTTCACTTTGTATCAGTTCATTTAAAACTTCCCAGGTTTTTCTGAAATCATCTGTTTTGTCAGATATTTTATAGAACAAATTGAGACCATTTGCCATTAGTTTCTTCTTCTCCCTTCTTCCTCATTTTACATCACACATATGACCTCACTCCTATCTCACATGATGAGGCAGCTTTATTCCTTACTGAGGCTAATCCCTCTACTTGTTCAAATGATCCCATTCCACTCAAGCCCTCTCAACAAATTGCCCCTTCTGTTTTCCCCATCCTATCTATTATTTTCAAACTTTCCCTGTCTACTGATTGGCTCCCTAGTGTCTACAAATATGTCTATGTTTCCTCCATTCTCACAATCCTTCTGTCACTGCTATCTCCTTGAAAAGGCCATCTACAATAGATAGTTTAACTTTCTCTTTTCTCATTCTCTTAAGCCTTTTGATCCAGCTTCTGACCTTTCCACTGAAACTTTTCTCTCCCAAGTTACCAAAGATATTTTAGTTGCCAAATGCAATAATCTTCTTAATCTACCATGACCACTCTGCAGGCTTTAATTCTGTTCATTACTTTCTCTTCTTGGATATTCTTTTTTTCTAGGTTTCTAAGCTAACACTCTTTCCTGGGTCTCTTCCTCCCTGACTGCTCCTTTTCAATCTATTTTCTTTACTGGAGACTGAGCTAAAAAATGCTCTCTAACCCTCCCACAATCTGTCTTGACTCTTTTCTCTTTCTCTCCATGACTCTGGTATGGGGTCTTATCACTGCTGCAATAGCCTGGGATTGGGTCTCCTTGTCTTAAGTTTCTCCTCTCTCCAGTTCCTCCTCCACTCTAGCATCAAAGTGATTTTCCTAAAGTACCCTTCCAATGGTGTCAACCTCCTACTCAATACTCCAATGGCTTCTAGCCTCAAATCTACTTTTTGTTCAAAACCCTTCATTTCCTAGCCCTCTCTTACCTTTCTAGTCTTTTTTCTTCTTTCTAGTCTTTTTATACTTCCACCTCCATCTCTTGCTTCTGCTCCAATACTCTTGACCCAAGGTTTCAAAGCTTTTTTCTTCATTCTCAAAGAAGGCCAAAACAACATCATTATGTTAGAGTCAAGTTAGTGTGTTTGATTGTAGCTGATCAGACTAATACAAGCTCAGAATGCTCTGTCACAAGAACATTTGAGGTGGATCCTCTAACTTTGCACATCTCATTTTTTTGCATTCTTTATTTTTTTATTAAAGCTTTTTATTTACAAAACATGTGCACAGACACTTTGACAATATTGATCCTTGCATAGCTTTTCATTTCATAATTTCTCTTCTTTCCCCCCCACCCCCTCCCCTAGATGGCAGGCAATCCAATACATGTTAAATATGTTAAAATATAGCACATCTCATGTTTCTTTTAAGCTAATTCAATTCTGCTTTGCTCATAGAGCACAACACCTTCTCTGATGAGGGCAGAGTATGTTGGGCAGTCTTGTCCATATCATATCATATAATCATATAATATCATATAATCCTATGTCATATAATCAATTCTACAATTCTTAAGAGACTTTGAGAGTGTTCTTGTATCATTTTTTTGACCTCAAGAGCACTTACCCTGTGTGAGTTCTCCACAAAAGTTGTTTTTTTTTTTTTGGCAAGAGTACATTTGGCATTCAAACAATGGGGCCAGACAATAGAGTTGCATTCTCTTCAGTAGAGTTGGGATGCTTGACAGTTTAGTGAGGAAGGTCCTCAATGTCTGGTGTCTTATCCTGCCAGGTGATTGCAGAATCTTCCTAAGACAATTCAAATGGAAGAGATTCACTTTCCTGGCATGGAGCTATATTCTGTCTAGGTTTCACCACGAGTTCAACCTGGCTCTGTAGACTTTCAGTTGGTAGTCATTCTAATACTTCTCTTCCACATTCTCCCTTGGGGCTTCCAAAACACTAAGCTAACTCTGGCAATGCTTGGGTCAACTTCATTATCCATGTGGATATCCCTAGAAAGTATACTGCCAAGGTAAGTGACCTTATCCATAGTATCAAAACTTCTCCATTTGCTGGAACTGATGGTTCCACATATGGAGGATGTGGTGCTGGCTGATGGAAGCACCTGTGTTTTCTTGGTGTTAATTGTTAGACCAAAATTAGGTAGACCAAGCTGCAGAGAATCTATCCATACCTTTGGTCTCCTGGCTCTTCCTGGAACAAGACACTCCCATCTCTCAGCTCCAGGTATTATCTCTTGAATGCTCTTCTTCTACTCCTTTCCCTGGCTTCCTTTAAGTCCCAACTAAAATCCCAGCTCCTACAGAAAACTTTACCCAAACTTTCTTGACTCTAGGTTCTTCCCTATGTTAATTATTTCCCAATTATCCTGTATATGACTTATTTGTATATATTGTTTGCTTATCATCTCCATTAAATTGTAAGCTCCTTGAGGGCAGGGACTACCTTTTGCCTCTTTTTGTATTTCCAGTACTCAGCACAGTGCCTAGCACATAATAGGGTCTTAATAAGTTAATTATTAATAAATCATAACTGACTTAGTCATTAGCATATATGTAAATAAACAATGAGCAAACAGCACATAACATATAGCACTCTACTATAAACATCAGATAAGCATAAGTAAACATAAGCGCAAAGTTAATAAAGCCAAAATATTATTCAAACATGCTATAATTAGCATGTGTATCAATAAGCATAAGAAGTGACACACAAAGAAGTTTTACATGGATAATTTCTACCATTGTCACCTGATAATATTTACAGCTAATTCTTTTAGTTCACCTATAACATCATAAATTAGTTTCGTAACAGGCCATAAATTGGTCTATCTTCTGTAACCTGCTGACCTCTGTGCCCCATATTTGAGTAGTTGTTGATAGGGAATGGTCACCATGATCATTATCATTATAACCATGGGCCTGATCTTTTAAATGTTGAAGTTGTTGAAGTGTCAGGCTGGCTACTAGCATTTCTGAGTTCCCTTGGTTGTCTTTGTGGCCTAGGAATCTCTTTAGATAAAGCTCTAGATTAAAAAAAAAAAAAGGAGTTGTTTTCTTGTTCATTCCTCTTCATCTCTATGAACTGGGGCTCCCCTTAGCTTGAAGCAATAATAATATCCAATGTCTCTTTCACTGGAAATGTTACTTTCAGAGTTTGTATTTGGTTGAGACCTTTTTTTTTCTTTTCTTTTTTTTCTTTTTTTCTTTTCTTTTTTTTCTTTCTTTGCTTTCTCCTTTTTTATGTAATTAGTAAGTGTTCAGAGTCAAATTCTGTAAGTAGTCATCACTTTTCTTTATTTTATCATTAGGAAATCCAGTTAATGCTCATGCAGACAATAAGTAGTTGCAATAAATTGTTTTTTAAACAAATCCCTCCACAGTCTAGGGTCATTCTGTAATTTACAAGACCAGGCAAGTTGCTTATTCTCTCAACAGCTTTGTATGACTTAGCTTTCTATTCTATTAACATTTGTGTCCTTTGAACATAAGTTTTCTCAACAGAATTTTATGTACTAGAACAATTTGCAACTATGCCCAAAAGGTTTCAAAACTGTGCATACTCTTTGACTCAGCAATACCCAGAGAGGTCAAAGAAAAAGGAAAAAGATTCACATTTACAAAAATATTTATAGCATCTCCTTGGCAAAGAATTGGAAAGTGAAAGGTTTCCCATCAATTAAGAAGTGGCTGAACAAGTTAAGGTTTATGAATGTGATAAATGATGAAGGGGATAGGTTCAGAAGATTATATGTACTGGTACAAAGTAAAGTGAGTGGAACCAGGAGAACAATGTACGCAGTGACAGCAATATTGTAAGGATAATCAACTGTGAAAGACTTAGAAATTTTGATTAATATGAGGATCCTCCACAACTCCAAAGGACTCATGAAATAAAATGCTATCAACCTCCAGATAAAGAATTGATGGTCTTAAAGTACAGATTGCAACATATTTTTTCCTTTATTTATTTTTCTTGTGTTGTTTGTTTTGTTTTGTTTTTTTTTTGGAGAGGTAGATAAGAAGACTTATGGAGAAATAAAAATGCTGTAATATGTTTTGCATGTATAATGGGTATCACATTTCTTGCCCTCTCCATGAGTAGAGGAGGACTTAGAGGGAGGGAAAAAAATTGGAACTAAAAAAAAGAAAAAAAATTTTTTTAAAGAATTCTATCTCCTAGTTGGAGGTCTTGAAAATGAACTCAAATGTCATGCCTTTATTTGTTTCCATTAATACTCTTTTGAAATTGTAGTTGGTAGGCTTTTTTCCATTTTTCTGTCAGCTAGAAGAGTTGCTGATTGTATTTGTTTCTTTTATCTTCAGGAACACACTGAGACCTGTCTCCTCCACCCCAGAACGTGACATTTTTTCCCTGGTCATACTTTTCAGTACTGGATGAACTTTCACTCATAATGACATACACTGACTCACAGTGGGGGGTGGGGAGACAGTCAGAATACTTCTTGTTTCCCACTGCCTTTTCTAGATTCTCCTCCTATTGCCATCACTCTGCAAACTTTCTTCCTTTGATGTCAATTCACATAATACAAATTTACCACTTAATACAGATTCTGGAAGGTCTTATGTAACAAGGCCCAAGACAGTCTCCTTCTTTTTTTAAAGAATTCAATGTCTGGCCCAGTCTTCTTCTTTAACCCAACTCTTGCTCTCATTCTAATGGACTTCAATTTATGTGTTGATATTCACCTTTCCATCCCTCAATTAACATGATGTCCAACACCTTTATCAGGTAAGTACACTTTCTGCATTATAAATCAATAAGTCAAGTCTCATTTTGTGTTCACCAGACTGTCTACACCCTCAGACATCCCTCTTTGATTGCATCAGAAAGTGAAAAAGCATGATTGACTAATGAAATAAATTAACTATCCCTCTGGGAGTTTTAAATAGCAGAGCATTTTCAGAAGTTTTCCATTCCAGAGGGGTCCTGCCCAGCTTTGGAAGGTTTCCATTTGGGAACCATCTTCCAGTTTGAGCCAAGTCCCTGAAAAAGAATCACCCTTTGTCTCCAGCCCTACCTTTCCTCCCCTTCCCTCAAAAATGATGCATTATTAGAGAGACTGGAATTAGGTTATTAGGTTATTAGGTTGCAGACAACACATTCAGCAAATTATACACTGAAACCAAACATGAACAAATGTAGACACATATAGAAAAGGACAGATATTCAAGGAAGGAAGCAGCTTCAGGTAATGGAATTCCTCAAAGCAGAGAAAAATGCTGGCTATGAACTTAAGAAAAGATTTCCATTAACAACAGGTTGAGTTTATCATACTCCAAAATATCTCCCCAAGCTCTGTCCTAGGCCCTTTTCTCTCTATTCATTATCATTGATGATTGCATCAGTTCCTATATGTTCATGGCTATGCAGATGATTTCCAGATCTATTTATCTAGCTCCAGTCTCTTCCCGGAGCTCTAATCCCACATCTGCCATCAATTAACTATTGACCATTTTGAACTAGGTATCCTCTAAGCACCTTAAACTCAACATGTCCTAAACAGAATTCATTATCTTATTTTTCCCTGCTAAATTCACACCTCTTCTGAATTTACTTATCACTATTGAGGATACTATCATTCTTTTAGGTACCTAGGTTCACAAATTCAGTGTTATACCCAATTGTTCTCTTACTTAATCCATATGTCCAATCAGTTACCAAATTTAATCATTTCTTCTTTTTATCTCTCAAATACATCATCTTCTCTATTCACAGTCATTAGTTTCTCTCTACTTCACATTTTCATCACTTTTCAGCTATATGTTGCAAAAATCTTCTAATTAGAGTTTCTCACTTATTTCTCCCCATTCTAATCCACTCTCCACACAGCTGCCAAAGTAATTTTCTAAAGTGTAGGTCTGACCATTTTAGTCCCCTCCTCAATAAACTCCAATGATTGTTATTTCTGGGATCAAATATAAATTCCTCAGTTTGGCACTTACAGTTCTTCACAGTCTGACCCCTTCCAACCTTTTCTATCTTTACTCCTCTTCCTGTACTTTGAGATCTAACTGCACCTACTCAGGATTACCTTATCTTGCCTCAATGTCTCTGTATTGCAACTTCCAAGCTTTGGATCTTCTTTTTCCTAACCTTCAATAGTTGTATTAGACACAAATGAGGAAAATGCCTTTTATAGACTATGAAAGGGCTGGAACTTGATGATAAAGATTACCCATCAACTTCCTTTGGTAACAGTATATTCTATAATATTCTTTGTTAGAAAAATTAAAGAATATTATAGAATACTATTATAAGAAATGATGAAAGGGATAGCTTCAGAGAAAACTGTGAAAATATATTTGAACTGACGCAGAATTAAATATGCATTACCAGGTAACAACTTACACATTAACAACAATATCATAAAACAAATAACTTTGAAAGACTTAAGAGCTCTTATCAATGCAATGATTATCATGATTCCAGAGGGCCAATGGTGGAGTGCACTATTCACTTCTCGACAAAGAAGTGACAGATTAATATGCAGAACAAGACATTGAACACACGTATAGCCACAGAAACAAAAATTATAATCGGAAGTGGATCTATTTCTCTCGTAACTTGATGGTAAGATTTTTATGCTGTATCTTCTCATAGTTAAATCTAGCCTCCACACTGTTGCCAAAATGATTTTCCTTAAGTGAAGGATCAATCATATTATGTTCCTACTTAGTCAACTCCAGTAGCTCCCTATTGTCTTTAGAATCAAACATAAACTCTTCTGTTTAGCTTTTAAAGACTTTTAGAACTCAGGCGCCAGCCTCTCTCTCCAACTTCATTGTATATTACTTTCCTTCCTCTACTCTGTGATATGGTAAAAACTAGCTTTCTCTCTGTTCCTCACATGCACTTGCCTTAGCAGCTCCACACTTTTGTTCTAGCTGCCCCTCATGCCCACAATGCCCTCTCTTCTCACTTCTGCCTCATAGAATTCTTCTTTTTCATTAAGACATGGTTCAAACTCAAGGAGCTCCCTTTCTACCTTAAAGCTTTCCTGATCCCCTCAATTGCTAGTACCCTCCCACTTTTTCTCAAATTATCTTGTATTTAATGACTATGTTTATTTCTTTATTTATTTTGTATATAGCTGCAGCTATCACTCAATATAGGGATGGCTATATGTCCCCTTCTGAGTAGTATCCTGGAGAGATGAAGAATATTTCTCTAAGGTTTTCAGGTCTAGTTCCCATTAGGATGTAGTTCTCCCCCTACCACTACTAGCTATCAGCTGCTAGTGTTCAACTCTCTGGTTCTCTTTAGCCAATTAACATCAATTAGCTCATGTTTATTAGCATTGGGTTCATTGACTGAGCCCCATTGCATAGCTATATATGTCTTTACTGTCTCCTCCATTCCACTGTAATCTTGAAAGCAAAGCTTTTTATTTATTGAATTTGAATCCTCAGTGTTTAGCCCAGTACCTGGCACATAACAGGTCCTTAATAAATGATTATTGATTGCTTGATTAATAGTGACCTCCATTTCCTCAACCCTTTGCTTTTCTAAGAACAGTTTTGTTTACTATTTCATCTCTCAATTAATCCTCTGTAGGATTCTGCCTTCAAATGTATATCTGCCATGTTGTTCCTTTGCTTTGCTTTCAAGGTTCCACCTGAGAAGATATTCCTGGAGTAGTCAAAGTTGAGCCCCTCTTTATAAAAGTACTGTGAAAACCATTTGGTACTGGCAAAGAAATAGAGTAGTCCATCAGTGGAATAGGATAGGATTACAGGACAAAATAGCCAATAACTATAGCAAACCCAAAGACCCCAGCTTTTGGGATAAGAACTCAATATTTTATATAAAAAAAAAAAACTGCTGGGAAAATTGGAAACTAGTATGGAAGAAATTAGGGCTCCACCCACACCTAACACCATATACCAAGATAAGATCTAAATGGGTTCAGGATTTAGACATAAAGTGTGATATTGTAAGCAAATTAGAGGAACAGAGGATAGTTTACCTCTCAGATCTGTGGAGAAGGAAGGAATTTGTGTCCAAAGAAGAACTAGAACTCTTAATTGAACACCAGATAAATAATTTTGATTATATTAAGTTAAAAGGTTTTTGTACAAACAAAACTAATGCAAACAAGATTAGGAGGGAAACAATAAATTGGGAAATTATTTTTACATTTAAGGGTTCTGATAAAGGCCTCATTTCTAAAATATATAGAGAATTGACTCAAATTTATAAGAATTCAAGCCTCTCTCCAATCAACAAATGGTCAAAGGATTTGAACAGAAAATTTTCAGATGAAGAAATTAAAATTATTTCTAGTCATATGAAAAGGTGCTCCAAATAACTGTTGATCAGAGAAATACAAATTAAGACAACCCTGAGATACCACTACACACCTGTCAGATTGGCTAAAATGACAAGAAAAGATAATGACAAATGTGGGAGGGGATGTGGGAAAACTGGGACACTGATACATTGTTGGTGGAACTGTGAACAGATCCAGCCATTCTGGAGAGCAATTTGGAACTATGCTCAAAAAGTTATTGAACTGTACATACCCTTTGACCCAGCAGTGTTTCTATTGGGCTTATATCCCAAAGAGATCTTAAAGGAAGGAAAGGCACCCACATGTGCAAAAATGTTTGTGGCAGCCCTTTTTGTAGTGGCTAGAAACTGGAAACTGAATGGATGCCCATCAATTGGAGAGTGGCTGAATAAATTATGGTATATGAATGTTATGGAATATTATTGTTCTGTTAGAAACAACCAGCAGGATGACTTCAGAGAAGCCTGGAGAGACTTGCATGAACTGATGCTGAGTGAAATGAGCAGAACCAGGAGATCATTATACATGGCAAGAAGACCATATGATGATCAATTCTGATGGACATGGCTCTCTTCAACAGTGAGATGTTTCAAACCAGTTCCAATTGTTCAGTGATGAAGAAAGCCATATACCCTCAGGGAGAGGCCTGTGGGATCTCACATGGACCATAACATAGCATTTTCACGCTTTCTGTTGATGTTTGCTTGCATTTTGTTTTCCTTCCCAGGTTTTTTTTTTTCCCTTATAGATCCAATTTTTTTTTACAGCAAAATAACTTATATGTGTAACATATATTTGATTTGTCATATATTTTAACATAATTAACATATATTAGACTACCTGCCATCTAGGGTAGGGAGAAGGAGAGAAAAATTTGGAACAGAAGCCTTTGCAAGGGTCAATGTTGAAAAATTACCCATGTATATGTTTTGCAAATAAAAAGCTTTAATAAAAAAAAATTTTAAAATAAAAAGTACTGTGCTCCTCCATCTCTATTAGTATTTGCCTCACCTTGGCTAACTGTGGTGGACTCAAGATTAATAATATAGAAATGGAGTTCAAGGTTTCTGTAGGTTTGCTTTTCTGGGTGATATTTCACTTCTCTATATTAGTCTCTCACTCCCTTACCTCTCTTTTTTTGGACAAAGAAGAAGTTAAAGAGAAAAAGAATTGATCTGGTTAATATTAGTAATCATTAGTAGTCATTAAAGTTTCTGTTCCTGCTCTTCCCCTCTTCTTTTCTTCACCAAGCCCAATCTCTCGTTCTTACACATTCTCTTTTAAATTATCCTTTTGTAGACTTAAACAACCTGATGCTGACTGAAGTAAGCAGAAGCAGAACTTTGTACACAGTAAAAGCAACATTGTGCAATGATCAGCTGTGATTGACTTACGTCTTCTCAGCAACAGAGTGATCTAAGACAATTCTAAAACAATCATGGTGGAAAAATACTATCCACATCCAAAGGAAGAGCTATGAAGTCTGAATGCAGATCAAAGCATCTTATTTTCATTTTTTTGTTGTTTTTTTTGTGTCTTTTCTCTTTTGTTCTGTTTCTTCTTTCACAACATGACTAATATGGAAATATGTTTATATGATTGCACATGTATAACCTATATAAGATTACTTGCTGTCTTGGGGAGTGGGGACAGTAGGGAGGAAGGAGAAAAAAAACTTGAAACTCTGCTAGGTATTATACCTGAGGGCAGCCTGGTCTTACCTCCTCCCAAGCTTCAGTGAGCATCCGGACATGACCTGCGTGTTCCCCAAAGGAGAGGCACAAGCCAGAAGAAGATGAAATCAAGTTGCTCTTTATTGAGGTGCTTTTCTCAGCCAGCCTCCTCCACCATCTGTAGTCACGCCTTTTATCCCCTTAGCCCACCCATCTTTTAGCAATTAACCTTGTGTTGACATGAGGAAGTCAGAAAGATAGTGGAGCTCACATCCTGATAACAGAGCACACCTTGGGGCAAGCTCGTTTTTTAGATCACTTTGAATAGCTCTTTTATCTGAGCCATTATCAGGAATCTCATCAAGGCCCAGGGTCTCCTGTTCCTCAAGGGAACTTCACACAATACCTTCTTATCCTCAAATCAAGACAAACTTCTTATCAGGGTCACTGACTTTTTGGGCCCTAACAAAACTCAAAAACTTATTTAAAAAAAAAAAAAGAATGTTAAACTATCTTTACATGCAATTGGAAAAATATAAAATACTATTTACCCAAAATAAATAAATTATCCCTTTATAATAACCAACCTTCTAAAATTGAGTTTTGGTTTGCTTGTGATTATTCCCTCCCTGACTCTACCTTCCTCTTTAAATTCCCCTTTCCCTATCTCCTTTTTATTTCCTCCTTCTAAACTTCTGTTGAGTTTAAAACATTCATCCACGCACTGTGTGTGTGTGTGTGTGTGTGTGTGTGTGTGTGTGTGTGTGTGTGTG
>JAJPUD010006266.1:42299-90006 GCA_023553655.1 Myrmecobius fasciatus | reverse complement strand
GTGTGTGTGTGTGTGTGTGTGTGTGTGTGTGTGTGTGTGTGTGTGTGAAACAGACAGAGGGGAGACAGAGACAGAGACAGAGAGAAAGACAGAGAGACAGAAAACAAAAGATCAGGTCTGTAGTACAGAATAAAGGTTAACATTAGAGGAATAGATTGGTAGTCATCTGCACAAAGATGGTAAATGAAGCCATAGAAGATTGTGAGAAAAACATTTGATAGGATTGGCCCAAGCTTGGGTTTACCATTTAGATAGCTAGAACATTTTAGGAAAAATTCAGTTTCATGATTTTAAAGTACATATATTAATATTCCTGGGCAAAGTCAAGGGGAAAGTGAAATATTTGCCTAGCATTTCATGTTTGATGAAAACAAAGATATCAATAAGATTTTAAAATGAAAAAAGAAATCGTGGCATGCATTTGTAAGGCTCTAGGACTGGACACATAGGCCTTTTAAAAAAATTGTTGCCAATTTATTAGCCTACCAAGAGTGGATAATAAATGATTATAAATGATATTATCATGTTTAAGTACTTTTACCTAAGATGATAATGATGATGATGAAAACCTAATTTAAAATTGTGATAATTCAGATAAGGTTGCTGTCTTCCCACTTCCTGTTATGACTGTCAATAATGATAATATATGTCCTTTCAAATTATGAAATTCTTAAAATGTTCTACAACAATTTTTTTTTAACTGACAAAAGAGAAGAATTAATAGCAAAAAATGGGATTTGTCAACTGGGGAATGAATGGCTGAACAAATTTCATGAATGTAATAATATATTACTGCATTACAAAGAATGAAGAACCTGAAATTCATAGAAACATGGGATGACTGGTATGAAGCAATGTAGAAGGAAAATAGCAGCCCAATATATACAGTGCCAACAATACTGTATTCAAAGGTTACATGAAAAACAACAGAATTCAGGTCCAATTCAAAAATAACTATTTGTTCCAGAGACAGTTAAAAACTAATGGTAAGCTCTCAGAGTGGAAAAATACTTGTGCTGTCATTTCCAATTGCTATGACTGGACAATTTTGCTTAATTGTCTTTTAAAGAGAAAGTACTTGGAGAGAGGTGTTTATTTGGAAGTAATTGTTGTGTTCAAAACAAAATGTATCCCCAAAAAATGGAAAGGGGGGAGGGGAGTTGAGAGAGACAATGAGTTGGAAAAATACAAGCAGGTTGAAGTAGGCCTGGAAACTTTCGGTAGTACACATGGAAGTCTGACCTGAGTCCCACCCTGTTGATCTCAAAAGAATTTGATGATGTAATAGCACATCGTTATCTCTTTAAGAGCCAGAGATCATCCTTTGGTTTTCTCCATTCCTTTGACTCAATCTAAATCCACAAGAATCAGCAACCAAGATTAGAAATTTTATCTATCTTTTTTCTCCTGGAAATTTTTGCAAACCACTGCTCTTACTTAGATGAATCACCAGTCATGATTCATTTAACAACTGTTTCACACTGTGCTAGGCACTATGAGAGAATCAATGAAGTATAAGACTTAATTGCTGATCTCCAGTTGAGATGTTTAAATATATATTCATAACTAGCCTCTAAAATAGTAAATCCATTCATTTAATAAATATACTATTGTGCTAGGCATTTAAAGAATAGAAAGATGACTGAGAAGTGTCTTCTCAAGAAGCTTTGATATAATAGGTGAAGTACAACAAATAGCTGTAATAATGTAAAGTAGAATGTGATGAGCCATACGTTCAAAGGAGGGAGATATTGCTTTTGGTTGGGACAAGAAGTTTCTTTGGTACTATTTGAGCTGAGCCTTAAAGAATGGAGAAGATTTTGGTAAATGAAGATGGAAGAAAAGGGTTGTGGGGTGAAAAGTGAAAAGAGTGTGAACAGGAAAAGCAGCATAGTGTTCAGCAATAGATAAGGGAAAGTGATGTCAATAAATTGGCTTAAACTCTGAAGAACTTATTGTGCTTTTCTAAGATGTTTAGACTTTACTCTATAAGTGATAGGGAGTCTTTGAAGTTTTTGAGCATTAGTTAGAGCTTTACTTTATCAATCAATAAGCATTTATTAAAACTCTCCTTTGTTCCAGGCACTGTGCTAAGCACTGGGGATACAAAAAGAGACAAAAAACAGTCCTTGTAATATCTAATTGGGGGAGGGGGAGAACAAACAAACATATACAAATAAGTTATATGTAGGATAAAACAGAAATCATTAACAGAGGGAAGGCACTGGAATTAAGAGTAGCTGGGAAAGGGTTCCTGTAGATATATTTTAGTTGGGGCTTGGAAGAAGCCAGGGAAACCACTAGGTAGAAAAAAGGAGGGAGAACATTTCAGACATGGGGGACAACCAGGGGAAATGCCTATGCCAAGAGATTGAGTGTCTTGTTCCTGAGTCCAATGTCATTGAATCAAAGAGTACATACCGGGGAATAAAGTAAGAATATTTTGGAAAGTTAGGACAGTGCTAAGCTCAGGAAGGGCTTTGTATATCAAATAGAGGATTTTGTATTTGACCTGGAAGGCAAATGGGAGCCACTAGAGTCTATTGAGTAAAGGTGATAACATGGTCAGAACTGAAAAGATGGATTAGAGTGAGCAGAGACTTGAGACTAGCAGGCTATTGAAATAGCCTAGACAGGTTGTGAGGGTCTGTACTATGTGATGATAGTGTCAGAGTAGAAAAGTATATTGGAGATATGTTGCCAAAGTTGGCAACAGTTTGGATATGAGGATGGTGGTGGTGGTGAGAGACAGTGCTAAATTGTGAGCCAGAAGGTAGTTGTTGCTTTTTACAATAATAGGTAGGAGGGGAAAGAGTTTAAGGGGAAAAGATAATTAGTTTGGTTTTGTAAATGCTGAGTTTAAGATTTCTACTGGACATATAATTAGAGATATCTGTTGGAGTAGTTGGATATTTGAGATTGTAGGTCAAGCAAAGAGGTTGGGGTAGATTTGAGAATCATCA
Source organism: Myrmecobius fasciatus (assembly GCA_023553655.1). Taxonomy (NCBI): domain Eukaryota; kingdom Metazoa; phylum Chordata; class Mammalia; order Dasyuromorphia; family Myrmecobiidae; genus Myrmecobius; species Myrmecobius fasciatus. The sequence goes on along the minus strand of JAJPUD010006266.1, from coordinate 87,043 downwards.
ATATGGAAATGGTAATTAAATCCATGAGAGCTTTTTTACTGAGCAAAATGAATGCAAAATCATTCTGTAGGAAGATTAATTTGGCAGACCTATTCACCATATTTCCTGGAATGTAACTCATGTGCTGTAGGCTCTTAAATAGTTGTAGCTATTGTGGTACTGGAAGCAATAATAGGTTAATGATGCATAGATAATTGCTCAATAGGGATATAGATTGAACTTGTGGTTTTGTTGGAATAGAATGTCTGGGGTAAGGAAACTTCCTCTACCAATACAGATCAGCACATTTTCTGTAATTTATAGTTTTAGAGACTTGCCCAAAACACTGAGAGATTTAATGATTTGTTCATACTCACCTAGCCAGTGTGTCAAAAGAAGGACTTGAATTCAGGTCTTCAAGTCTTCCATAACAGTTCCATTATAAAGAGGTTACAATCGGCAGAAGATGAAGTGGATGATGGGTGTATTAAGGAAGAGTGTTAAGGAAGGACTTGAATGAATGGATAATGAATGAATGAATAAATGAATGCATGCATGATGAAATTTAACCTCTGTCCCAAAGCTGATTGATATTGGACTATCTCCTCATTGATAGAGATGAAGACTCTGTCCTTCACAAGGTCAAAGTTGGGGGAAAGTGGAAGAAAGGCAAGCTCTTTAATTTCCAGGAAGTCTCTCTTTGGGAACTCTGCAAAGTCCCCTTTGAGATTTTTTCGGGGGGATTCTCCTAACAAGATTCTCACTTTGGGTTCCCTTTCTTCAAGCAAAAATCAGATTGAGTTAGTTTCTAGGGAGAAGATGGAAGAAACCAACCCCATATCAAATAGCTGAAGGAAAAGATTTTGGGAAGACATGAGAAGAGTACATATTATTTTTTTTAATTTATTTATTTTTAATACACATTGCTTTATGAATTATGTTGGGAGAGAAAAATTAGAACAAAAAGGAAAAAACCACTGGAGAAATTAAAAAAAAAACAAACAGAAAAAAAGAAGTGAATATAGCATGTGTTGATTTACATTCAGTCTCCATAGTTCTTTTTCTTGATGCTGACAACATTTTCCCAAAGTCTTGTTCCCAAAGGATTGTTTTGGATCATTGAATTACTAAGAACCAAGTCTTTCATAGTGGACTCTTGCACATTCTTGCTGTTATTGTGCACAATGTAGTCCTAGTTCTGCTTGTTTCCTTCAGCATCTGTTTGTATAAATTTTTCCAGGCCTTTCCAAAATCAACTTGTTCATCATTTTTATAGAACAATAATATTCTATTATCTTCATTTACACAGCTTGTTCAGCCATTCCCCAACTGATGGGCATCCACTCCTTTTCCAATTCTTTGCTACCACAAAAAGAGCTGCTACAAACATTTTTGCACGTGTGGGTCTTTTTCCTTCCTACAGGGATATCCTTGGGATACAGACCCAGTAATGGTGAGGAGTGCATATCTTTCCTTATGTCCTTTTCCCCAGCTTGCTCTTCCCTTGGACGACATTCAGGATCCTCTTTCTTGGTTGAACTGATTTATTTTCCTCCCAATGGAAGAGCTGCTTCATTCTATATTGTCTGGTACATATTTTCCTGTGTATTCCTTAATTTCTGTTTTGATACTGATTTGGGTAAATGGATTTCTTTGCTATTTACTATATGTATTCACTGTGTACAACTTATCATTTGGGCAAATCCCATTAGAGAGTTTACTTTCCCCTACCAAGTGACAAAAGCGAACAAATCCTCTAGCCAAAAAAATATTTAGGGACACACACACACTTCACACACCCGTTTCCTAGGACCTCCTGCTTCTCCTACTGGCAGGAATGAAAATCTCTCCTGGAGAAGGGGGGAGGGGGAGAGAAGCATGGAACTAGCTCATCTGTCTCATCAACCACTCGCAAAGGCAGCGTTGACCTCCAAAGTGGGCCCCACTACACACATGGGACCCTCCACTTCTATCCTTCCTGAAGCATTGATTCAGCTCTTACTACGTGCAAAGCACTGGGGATATAAATAGAAACGTAATAAGCCAGTTCCCTGCTCTCAAGAAGCTCACATTCTAATAACATATCACGTGTACTGGGTTAAAGTAGGAAGTTAGTGACCGGGCTTTTCGGGAAATCGTAAACCTTCCTACTCTGCAGAACCTCTCTTGCTTCGCATGGTCCACCCTCCCAAGGTGGGAGTGGGAGCGCCGCGTGACCGCGCCAGAGACCCGAGGCACCCTGAGTGCAAAGCAAGCACGCGCTAATGACAGTCTGCGCCCAAAAAGAGGCCAGCCAAGCCAGTCCCACAGACGCAGGCGCAAGCAGGCGCTTGCGATCCTGAGCAAGCGCAGGAAGAAGGGCTGCGCGGAGGGCGGGGCGAGGCAGCTAGCTGTACGCTTGCGTCTTGGCTGCTGGATTCCCTTGCCTAGGGATGGAAGATGAGTGAGTAAACAAGTCCGGGGGCCGGGCGAGCTGGGGCTCTTCGGGGGAAGGGGGGGCGGGGGAGTCCGTCGCTTGGGGCCGAGGGGCCGGGGGGTGAAGAGAGGGTGGGATTTGGGACGAGGGTGACAAGCCTGACTGGCCGCGTTTGTGGGGAGGCCCCCTTGTCTCCAGGCTGTGAGGAAGGAAGATCGCGCGAGTGGGAAGGGGGGAAAAAAATCCTTTGCGGGAGGAGGAGGGCATGTGAGGGGCGTGTAGGATGTGCCTGGTGTCTGGAAGCACTCGTGGGGAGAATGGGCAAGTGGAAGCAGGGAGCGCTAAGTGGGGGGAGGGGAGGATAAACCTGGGGAGGGGAAAATGGAGGGAGGATGTGGACCGTCCACGAGGGGGGATGGGCGGGGCGCGCCAGGTGTTCATAGGTATCCAACCCCTGGGCGTCCCTTGGAAAGGAGATAACCGCTGTGTGTTTGTCGGGGTAGAATAACTTTAGAAAAGAAATCTCTGTGGAGGGAACAAGAGGGGAAAAGTGGGGCGTATGGAAAAATGAAGGTTTTTTTTTAGGAAATAAGGAGTTTTCTCTGAGGGGGATTGGGGTGCAGGACAGTAAGAGATGCGTGTAAGAGAGGAGTAGATGTATATGTTTAGACTTGGAATGAAATCGTTATAGGATTTGTGTGAACGTGTAAACCCCCTTCTCTCCACTTGGACTATGACCACCTTGATTTAGGTCCTCATCTCTTGGCGGGATCTTGGGATATAAACACAATTTTTATGCCCGTTTTATTGACCTATGTTTACTCTGGTTCATACAACTGAGGCCAGATTGCACGAGTATCTGAGGTTAGATTTGAACTCAGGTTTTCCTCACTACAGAGCCAGCTCTCTATCTTGGTGTCCCTCAACAAATTTTACATATTATGTGCTAGGTGAGAAGCATTTTGGCATAATAGAGCAGCAGCTTTGGTGTCAGGAAGATTTGGTCAAGCCCTGTCCGGTTTGCTGGCTGGACCATCATTCCTTTAATTAGTTTCATTGTCTAGAAGAGTAGTTCATTGACATTGTTGGAAGAATTTTTTTTTTTTTTTTTATATTTTGCGTTTCCTGCACAAATGAAATAATAATAATGGCAAGTGAAATGATAGGTCTGGCTTTTTCCTGACACCCACACATACATATTACAATATACAAAGCATTCTTTTAGGCACTGAAGATCCAAAGACTTGAAATGAAAAACAATTCTTGCTCTCAAGCTTCTGTTATACTAAGGCATGCAGCATGGAAACAAATAAGTAGGAGAGAACCTTGAATAATCCTAAAGCTAGTATCTCTTCTATATTGCTATCAATATAATCACCCTAAAGATCAGATTTTTCTGATCAAAAGTGTTCCCTGATGCCTCTTGGATGAAATGCAAGCTCTTTTTAAAAAATAATATAATAGCTCTTTATTTTTCAAAATACATGCAAAGTTAGTTTTTAGATTTCATTGCTGCAAAACCTTGTATTCCAAAATTTTCTCCCTTCCTCACCATCTCCCCTCTCCCCTAGACAGTAAGTAATCCAATATAGGTTAAATATGTGCAATTCTTCTATACATATTTCCACATTTATTATGCTGCACAAGAAAAATCAGCTCAAAAAGGGAAAAAATAAGAAAAAACAAGCAAACAAACAAAAAAGGTGAAAATATGTTGTGATCCACATTCAGTCCCCACAGTCCTCTCTGGATGAAAATGCAAGCTTTAAAACCATGTATTTAATATCTTCCACTGTGTGGCTTTTCTACTTTTCTAACCACATTTCATCTACTCTATATTAGAGCTGAATTGGACTATTTCTATAAGCTTTCATTTCATCTTCTGCTGTTGTGTATTCCCATAAATTGTTCCTCATTCCTTGTTCTTGATCCTATATTGTGTCTCAGAAGAATCATCTTCCTTCATGGTCCATATGAAGTTGTATAACCCATAGTTTCTTAAACAGTGGGTCAGGTATGGGGTCTCAAATGAATATGGGGATTGAGAAATTATTATTTATCAGTAAATGTTTGATTTGTATACCTTATATACCGAGAATCAAAAATTCTCCAGGCGAAAAGGGGTGGTGAGTAGAAAAAGTTAAAGAAGCCCTGGCATAAACTATCTAGAAGCCTTCCCCAATCCCTCCAAGCTGTTATTATTCCTTCCTTCTTTAAATTATGATGAATATATATTGTATCCCCTAGTAGAATGTTGACTGACAGCAGAGACTATTTTGTTGTTTTTCTTTATAGTCCGTTAATAAATATATATTAAGTGGCTATTATGAGTTGGCACTGTGCCAAGAGCACAGTGTATCTTTGGGGATTCAAAGAAAGGTTAAAACAGGGTTTTTACCATTGAGTAATAATTGTTGATGTAGAAGATACATGTACTGTAAAAGCAAAGTAATTCCAGAAGGAAGGTGCACTAGTAACTGAGGGCACCCAGAAAGACTTCCTGAAGAGGATGGCATTTGAATTTAGTCTTAAAGGAAGCTAAGAGAGATAGAGCATTCTCCAGACATGGAGGACAGCTTCCTCTTCTAAGGAGGAAACACAGATTTGGAGGTGGCCTGTTGTATTTGAGGATTATCAAATAGGTCACTGTAGTTGATTATAGAATGCACAGACAGTAGACAAATACTGGCAAAGTAGGGATGGATCAGATTGTGAAGGGCTTTAAGTACCAACTAGAGGATTTTATTGTGGGGTAGATGGGTGGTTACATGGTTAAACATACCCTTTAAAATAATTACTTTGATAGCTGCCTGAAGGGTGGATTGTAATGGGGAGAAATTTGAGACAGCAAAACCCATCAGGAAGCTGTTGTACTAAGGTGATGAGGATCTACATATTGTCAGTAACTAGTACATTGCTTTGTGCTGGCTGGAACTTAATGTTTATTAAAATGGGGAGGGACAGGTAAGCCCCTTCCTTAGAGCAATGATTGATTGTAATGGTATGTTCCCTTCCCTAGATTATCTTCAGGGAAAGACTCCCTAAGTCAAACACTTATACTTTTCCAGGGCTTTAGATAATAAAGGGAAAGATTCTCTTATCAGTTTGCTAATCCTTTTGCAATGTTCTGTGATCTGAGGCCTTTGTAAGAATTCTTCCCATTTCAAACCCTGGAAAGATTATAGTTGTCTTGGACTAGAGGGAGTCCTTACACATGGGAGGATATAGTTGTTTTTGGAGGGGGGGAAGCTTTTCACGCTCAGGACTGTGCCATGTACAGAAATAGAATCTTGTTATTGTCAAAGCCTGTGCTAGATATTTTTATGAATGGTTGTAGAGGAGTCAGATTTTGCTATTCTCATCTAAAATAAAGGGGTCAAACTAGATAGAATAGAATCTTAAAGACAAAAGGGAGAATCCTGAATTTACTCCTTTCTTTCTATAGATGAGGAAACAGACTGAAGTGAAGTAACGTGTCTAGTCATGGAGTTCATTAATGGCTCAGCTGGAGTTAGCTGTCCTGGCTTAGTTCTTAGGTGATCACCAAGATCCCCTTTCAGCCCTAAAATTTTGTGATATTTTGAATTGCAAGTTGTCCTCTGGGGGGAATGGAAGAGTTGCTTATTTAATATTCTTGTAACCGTTGTGTCATTTTAAGACAGAAAATCAAATCCATTAATATTAAGTGCCTATTATATGCTAAGTCCTAAGTGCTGGGCTTACAGTTAATAAAAAGAAAGAAATGCCTACATTGAGTCCATGCCCAGAATGAACTTACAATGTAAAGGAAAAAAATAATGATACCAATTATTGCTAACATTTGTGTAGCATCTTAAGGTTTATAAAGTGCTTTGCACATATTATCTGAGAATGGAAAAGAGAGAACTACAGCCAGACCTATTTCCTTTGGTTTAACAGAACTGTTGAACCTAAATTTTATGCTGTTTCCCAAATAAATTTTAAAAATCTAGGATTAGAACTTGAATGAATTAATATATCAATAAAAAAGCATTTACTACACACTGTGTGCAGAAAAACAAGGTAGTCCCTCTCCTCAAGGAGTTTACATTCTAATGGGGAGCCCACACTGGTTCTGGGAAATAATATATATATGATAAATGGAACAATAGGCACTCCCTTGATCTTCCTTCTCCAATTCTTAAGAGAAAGGTATGAAGACTGCTGATGGTGAAAATGAAGAGAAGTGATACAAAGGAGTGCAGAGAAGAGGGGCTTAGCTCTCCTAGGCATATCTTTGGGTGTCCAGTTTGTAGGGTAGAACAGCAGCAGCAACAGTAGGATTGAGAAAAAGGAAGGAAGAAGGGATATGGCCTAAAACTACCCTTAAGAACTGAATTGTCTTTATATGGAGGTCTCTCCAAGAAAATAGAAATTTGAACCTAACAAAAAGATGTGAGCATTCTGCCTTTTCTCTCTTAATGTTTTAGCCTTAGATTCAGAGTTTCACTTAGAAGGTAGTTTGGATTTAATGATTTTATTGTGCCATTTTCTCTGGCACATATGAATTTCTTTGGCTGAACTTATGAAAATTCTTTGTTCAGTTAATAATGATCACTTAGTAAATATTAAACTTTGTACTGAGTATCACTTTGTACCTGCCAAAATGTCCCTACTCCTGTTTTCTGAACTTTTGTATTCTGATGTAAATCTTTAAATTTAGCATCTTTTTTTTCAGGTATAGTAATGTTTAGCGCACATGGCATCATTAGGATTTCTTTACAAAGCACATTAAGGTTTTCAGAGTTCTTTTATCACAATAGTTCTGTGATGTAGGTGTGTATATATTGTAAAGATGAGAAAAAAGGAAGCACAGAGAATTTAAGCAGCAAGCAGTAGTGCCTCCATTACTCCATGCTTCATTTTAGTAAAGCATCATTTTGTGTAGAGATCACAAGCTTAAGTTTTGAGATATACTTTTAGAGCTCCTTTATTATATATGATTTCAGAAGGAGGAGATGGTATACTATGAAAGATTCATCTATCATCATATTGAAGAATTAATTTTAAAGATATGTTGGACACATAGCTAGAATTAGTTGGGGAACATTATAATTGTGATTGCTATACAGTTATTTAATTCTGTGGGGTATTAGAGCTCTTTGCAGGTACAAGCTGTCCCCTGGGGATCGTGTCTGGTTGGCTCAAGAAAGATCCATGACACAGAGCTCTGAAACTCTACCAAGAAATGAAGAAAGAATGAAATGGAATTTTTTTTAAGTTTGACAGTTCAAATGGCCTGACCCCAATCTTAGCTTGATGAATAATAAAATTCCTTAAAACACCAAAAAAGTACTAACATCATTAAGCTGCTCCTAAAGCCAAAGAAACTATTCCCTACAAAGGATAAGTTTAAAACAAAAAACTCAATTTTGAAAATTGTATGTGTTGTTACAAATTATATAATTTCATACTATTACTCTCTAACTGTATGCCCCCAATTTCAAGAAATCTTTCTCTAACTCTAGGTAAGACAGACTCCTTTTCAGATTTAGTGTTTGTCTGGGAAGTCATGAGTTTTTACAAGTTGGGGAATGAAAGCTTTCTTTTTTCCTATAAAGAGTTGCCTTGTAGATAGAATTAGAACTATGGGTCATCTTATTATCATATTTAATTTGCATTTCACCTGGCTTTATAAAAGATAGAATCACTTTCAGGTTTTAACAGTAAATTTAAATGTTTCTTGAAAATCTTGGCTAGAAATAAGAGACTTCTATTTCAGATTCTTTAATAACCACAATCACTGTATTTTGGAGGTTATTTTTTAATTTGATAAGTGAATATTTGCAATATAGGAATAAAATTTCTTTATAAAGATTTATCAGGCTACCACTTAGCTAGAATGCCAGATTTTTTTTTTTTTGCAAATCTATGTGACTAAAAATAATATTCTAATTGAAATATGAAGTACTATTTGTGTACCTATTTTTCTTAGCTTTGTTCTAATACAGAGAGTTTGGGGGGTTGATTTTTTTTTTTTTTTACGTTTACTAGTTTGATTTTGTTTGTTTGTTTCCTTTGTTTTTCATTATTAAGTCTATTTGTTCCAAACAGAATGGCTTTCCTTCTCTAAAATGTTATTTGGGGATTAATTGCCATATCAGCTTTTAGGGACATAGAGGACCCAGTTAAGAACGAAAATCAATTAAATATTGACTCATGAACACAAGATTAGAGTATAGTTTTAGTTGTGAAAGTGGAAATGTGGTTATATTTATATTGTGGTTGGCTAAAGCTCATTGACATTTGTGTTTTCAGATCTAATAAAATGCTTTATTAAAAATAAAATTGGTAATATTCATTGCTGGGTACTGCATTGTGTTTACAATGTCTTGTTAATTTCCCTAACTTTAGGAAGCTGCATTTGTTTTATAACATGATTTTCAGCCACTTTCTTTCTTCAGCAAAAATATTGCTATTGTTGGCTTTCTGTGGCACAATCTCTAACAGACATCTGCTCCAAATAACATTCATTCATTCATTTATTTATTATTTGGTCAGCACCAGTAATGTACCTTTTTTTTTCCTTAGATGACTTGATCCCTGCTAATCTTTGCATACTGCATTAGTTGCATTACTTCAGAAAGGGGAAATGAATTCTGAAAAGAGCATCAGAGAAATAAGTTTGAAATCAGTTCTTTGGGGAGCCAGTGTATTTGTTTGCAGTGCTACAGTCTGATGACATTAAGGGCTGTACAATGTGGATTAAGTGGGTTTTTGAGGAAAACTATTCTTCACTGGTTTCAGGATGAAGGATTATAGGATTTTGAATTGAAGGGGTTTAGAAATCATCTGGTCCAATCCTGCCAAAAGATGAGGCCAAAAGAAGTCAAGTGACTTGTCCAAGATCACATTTAGTAAATAGCAGTTAGGATGTGAACACAGGTTCTAATTTTTTCACTATTCACAACAAACAAGTCTGTTACTGTTTTTGTTCTTATTAAGTAGTATATCACTTTAAAAATCAAAATACATAACACAACAACAAGATTATGTGTTGATCGATTCTGATGAATGTGGTTCTTTTCAACTCTATGGTGATTCAGGCCAATTCCAATAGTCTGTGATGAAGACAGCCAACTGCATCCAGAAAGGACTTTGGGGACTGAATGTGGATCACAACATAGTATATTCACCTTTTTTGTTGTTTTCTTGGATAATTGTGGAAATATACTTAGAGGTTACACATGTTTAATATATATTGGATTACTTGCTGTCTAAGGGAGGGGGTGAGGGGAAGGAAGGGAGAAGAAATTTGGAACACAAGGTTTTGCAAGGGTGAATGTTGAAAACTATATTTGCATATATTTTGAAAAAAAGCTATTATTTTAAAAACTAGAACTTGAAAGAAAATCAAAATATATAAAATTAATTTATTCCTTTGAAGCATTAAGTGGGGTATGTACTTTAAATCTTACCGTTTTATTGGGTATTAGTTATTTTTAAGGTAGGAGGAAGTACTAGTAATTTCAACACATTATGGGAAATTGGAAATAGAATGAAAAAAAACTTTAAGACAAAAAAATTGGATCTAAAAATCTGATATCCTCTGAAATTTGTTGTACTTTGGAATTATCTCGGACAGAAATGTCCTTACCTTTGTGTTTCCATTCTAAGTAACCTGATATAGTAAGAATCTTAGTGGTTCTTTAAGGCTGACAATCTTACCACTACACACCTGTCAGATTGGCTAAGATGACAGGAAAAGATACTGACAAATGTTGGAGGGGATGTGGGAAATCTGGGCTACTGATACATTGTTGGTGGAACTGTGAACGGATCCAACCATTCTGGAGAGCAATCTGGAGCTATGCTCAAAAAGTGATCAAACTGCATATCCTTTGACCCAGCAGTGTTTCTATTGGGCCTATATCCCAAAGAGATTTTAAAGGAAGGAAAGAGACCCACATGTGCAAAAATGTTTGTAGCAGCCTTTTTGTAGTGGCTAGAAACTGGAAACTGAATGGATGCCCATCAATTGGAGAATGGCTGAATAAATTATGATATATGAATGTCATGGAATATTATTGTTCTGTAAGAAATGACCAGCAGGGGCAGTTAGATAGAGCACCAGCCCTGAAGTCAAGAGTACCTGAGTTCAAGTCTGCCCTTAGACACTTAGCTGTGTGACCCTGGGCAAGTCACTTAACCCCAATTGCCTCAACAACAACAACAAAAAACCGACCAGCAGGATGATTTCAGAGAGGCCTGGAGAGACTTGCATGAACTGATGCTGAGTGAAATGAGCAGAACCAGGAGATCATTATACACTGAAATAAGACTATTTGATGATCAATTCTGATGGATGTGGTTCTCTTCAACAATGAAATGTTTCAAACCAGTTCCAGTTGTTCAGTGAAAAAAGCCATATGCACCCAGAGAGAGGGATATGAATGTGGACCACAACATAACATTTTCATGCTCTCTATTGATGTTTGCTTGCATTATGTTTCCCTTCTCAGATTTTTTTTTCTTGTAGATCCTATTTTTCTTGCACAGCAAGGTAACTGTATAAATATGTATATACATATTCAATTTGTCAAGTATTTTAACATAATTAACATGTAGTAGACTTCCTGCCATCTAGGGGAGGGGTGAGGGTTGGGGGCGAAATTTGTAACAAAGCTTTGCAAGGATTAATGTTGAAAAATTACCAATATATATGTTTTGCAAATAAAAAGCTTTAATAAAATGGGAGGAAAAAAAAGGCTGACAATCTTTCAGAAGCTGATGCCTATGTTTTCAGGTACTTTAGGATGAAATGAACCAACTTGTGGAGTAGTTATTAGTAGTAGCAGTTAGGGAAACCTAAAACTAGACATAATTATTCTCTAGGTTCTAGTAAGGTTATGCTAGCTGTTCATATTTCTTTCTGCTCTAAGATAATGATAGGGCATGTAATTGGACCTGATTTAAAGAAATATAGCCAGGTTGGTAGTTGCAGCTGATTAATCACATATAGTTGGAAATACCTTTTGTTATAAGTAAAGGATATGTTTGTCTATTCCTTGGAGAACAGTTGAGGTCTTGTGGTAGAAGTGGGTAGTGGGTAGAAATCTAAATCTGGTGAATAATGGGTTTAGCTCTGTTCTCAGTATCTGGACTCCCCCCCCTTTTTTTTTTCAACATCAGTTTTGATTTGTATTCATGCTATTGAAAATCCTAAATCACCCTATAAAACTTCCCTCTTTTCCTTACAGCCATGCTGAGGTAAGTAGAAAGTATTGCAGTTTGTAGGAGACACCCCCAGATTGCTATTTCCAACAATTTAAGCTGCCTAACATCAAACCCTTCTGGCTATTCCTGAAAGCCAGTTTCCAAAATAACCCAAAGGTAATCTAGGCTCCTTTGTTTTGTAGGTAAGAAAACTGAGGACCAGAGAGGGAAAGCAACTTGCCCAAAGTTGAACAGGTAAATCAGTAACTGCAGAGCTGGTAATCAAAACCAAGCCTTTTGGTTCTGAATCAAAATATGAATTTGTGTTGTCATATGCATAGCTTCAGACTGAAAAATAAAATCATACCATTTTTATAATCAATTATCTTTATTGTTGGATAAGGGGTTAATATCAGTGTTTTTTGAGGGTGATGGCATGAACAGCTTCATATTCTTTGGCTAGGTTGCTTTGATATTTAATGTGTGCTGACTAAGGAATCTTGTTATTGAGAAGGGTGGGTCATCAAACTTACTATGAGAGAAACTCTTAAGGTAAATGGAAAGAAGCAACAGTTGAAATAAGAGAGAAGAACTGAGCTTCCTTAAAAATGTGGACTAAACCTGCCTACAAATGGAAACAGTTTTAATTGGACCCACAGGACTAAGTGTCTATAATTAGCATTTTTTGATAGATTGAATTAGGAATGAAAACATGCCTGACCACATCTGTTTAGCTTTAGGTAGAGTACTCCATTTTCTAGGCAACAAAAATAATAATTCCCTAATATTTGTTTCTTCATTATAGCAAAATGGATATCCCGAATTCTCCTACTTCTAAATGCATCACTTATTGGAAGAGAAAAGTTAAGTCTGAGTACATGCGACTTCGACAGCTCAAACGGTTTCAGGCAAATATGGGTGCAAAGGTAAAGGAAGAAAAATACTTATAAAGAGATCTTTTTAAAAAGTCAAATTTGAAGTTTTTTTGGATGGCTACTAAAGGTTTATTTTTTAAGTTTGAATTACTGAACTAGTGTGGGGTGGTTGCAGGGTGTTGTTTTCTTTTTCCATCCTATTTTGAAATTTTAAGTAATAAAGTAATAAACCCTTGGCTTTGTTAGGCTCTGTTTGTGGCCAATTTTGCAAAAGTTCAAGAAAAAACTCAGATACTCAATGAAGACTGGAAGAGGCTCCGAATCCAGCCTGTTCAATTGATGAAGCCTCTGAGTGGGCATCCTTTCCTTAAAAAGGTAATTTTGCCCATGACTGGAAAAGCTAACTGGGTTTCCCAAAGAAAAACCTTTCTTTTCTCCATAGAATGGGGGCTCATTCTCCATTCCTACTCTTCAGCCATCCTGCTTGAGACAGATTAATATAATAGAAAGAATACTTACTGACTTTAGGGTGGACCAGATAGTCATTGATTCCCAGACATGCTGCTTATAACTTTTGTGACTCTGAATAAATCAGTCCTCTCTCTGAGCCTCAGTTTTCTTAAGCATAAAATGAAAAAGTTTAGAAAGCTGAGATCTCCACCAACTAGATCCTATAGTTCTATGTCCTTCTGTTTATGTATAATTTGTTTGAGGAATCAGTGAACAAGAAATACTTTATGGTAGCTACTATATTCAAGTCTCAGTTTATACATTTTTTTTTTTGAACAAAGTTTTAACCTTTGTTACCACTCTTACCACTTAAGCCATTTTTTCCTTGTCAATTGAAGTATGTTTAGGAAATGCCATCTAATTTTTATTATATTAACCTAAACTAGAATGGCATGAAGGAGGGGATTATTTTTTTAAGACAAATAGATATCTATTTTTGGTAATCAGAATTTATTATATAAAAAGGTAACGTCAGAAAAAGTAATTTATAAGTGGCACTTACCAGAAGCAGTTATGATCAAAGGCCTCCCAACCTTGCTTTTTTATTTTTCAAAGAAAGCATTTCAAAGTTTACCTCCTGAGACATTCAGGGCTCTACCTTTACAATTCTTTGTTTTGCTGGTGTGCACACTGCATTATAAATTGTATCATCTGATGCTTAGTATAATATAGGCACCCAGTTTAGGTTAATGAAGATATTGATAAGACCTTTATCCCAATTTTACTTTGTTAGATCCCCAAGGAAGAAACTGTTGGTATTTCAATCAGCAAAGCTCTACACGTTAGAAATAATTTGTTGCAAAAGCTCTTACAGGTACTTTTAGGAAAGTTAGAAGATGAGAGGGGTCAGTATAAAAGGGAATGCCAGTGACCATCAAGAGCTTTATGTATCATCTCTCTGTGCCTTTGCTTGCTTGATTTGCAGTGTACTGTAGAAAGCAATTTCCCAGGATTTGACAGCCAGGATATGTTAATGAGATCTCTGAATACAGTTGCACTGGTGCCCATCATGTATTCCTGGTCTCCACTCCAGCAAAATTTCATGGTATGTAGTACAAGCATCATCATATGTGATTAAAGTGTATGAATAATTTATGCTGATATAGCAATGCTCCTCTGAAAATGAAGATTTTCTTAACATTTAATATACCATAGATGAACAAAACATAGAATGGTATTAACTTCCTGAGAAAGCAAAAATGTGAACTGTTTTTAACTTGTTTTATTCTGTACTTTCAGAACTATACTCCAAAATTATTATTCTAAGTGGTTTTCTGTGAAGAATGACTGAATAACTTTCCAATTTCTTTCTTTTTCTTGGTCCAGTGTTAGAGCTCCTAACAAATGTTAATTTCTCCAACAAATCAGATTCCTGAGAGATAAATAATAACTCCTGATTATGGAGCTATCTTCTCTGAGCTGCATAAAAGCAGACTGCTTTGAAAGCAGTGAAGATAACTGCTATACGTTAAGTCTATAATCCTTTTGTCTGCTGTCTTTGTACTTTCATTTCTATACAGTTTATAAAACCAACCCTGTACTCAGTTTTAGTTGCTAGAATTGTTTATCTGTTTGTTAATGAATTGTAAATCCATATCCTACTTTAGTTATTAGGAGGATACTTTCAGAGAAGAAATCAAAACCTAAGAGAATATTTTTCTGTAATTAGGAAATGGTTGGGGCAGCTAGGTGTTGCGGTGGATAGAGTACCAGCTCTGAAGTCTGGAGGACCTGAGTTCAAATTTGGCCTTAAACACTTAACACTTCCTAACTGTGTGACCCTGGGCAAGTCACTTAATCCCAATTGCCTCAGCAAAAAAAAAAAAAAAAAAAGAAGAAGAAGAGAGAATGAAGGAAATGGTTTAAGAATAATTATTCATTCCTAAACCCAAGTGGCCTATCTCTGTTGTTCACAACTAAAAACAATCTGTAGTTCTCTTGTACACACAATGCTTTTCCATTTTGCAGTGATTGATAGGAATAGTAATAAGCATTTTATCCTGGATAAAATTAGTTTTCCTCCATTATTTTATAGATAATTCAGACATTGCATGTTTGCTCAGCTTTTGCCATCTGGATCCCCATTTTGCTTCAGATCTTTGGGGTATCTCTTTTTCATTTCTCTCTGTTGAAAAATGTCTATGTGAGCCATTTTTACTGCTCTGTGTATGTACTTGGACTACCTTTCTGCCACACAGATACATGAAGATAAAATGAGATTATGAATGGAAACACTTTAAAAAATGTGTCCACCTAAGGTGACATAGGTGGTAGTGTTACTAATACTAATAAGATTAAGCTTACTGTTGGGTAGCTCTCAATGTGTAAGTAAATATGCTTTTTTGGAAGCAACATGGTCCTTTTTCAGATGGCTCCATTCAGTACCACATGAGGTGACCATTCTTCTGTATACAGAAAACACTGAATGACCGAAAGTATCTTGAGGTTTTTTTCCTCTTCTTTCTCCCTCTTCCTTCCCATATCCCTCTCCTCTATTAAAGAGGTTCAGCAGATTTCCACATAGGGTTAAGTTGCTACAGGAACACAAATGCCTGCTTAGTAGAATAAGCTTGGTCTGATTTGTTTGCAGGTAGAAGATGAGACCGTTCTGTGCAATATTCCCTATATGGGAGATGAGGTTAAAGAAGAAGATGAAACTTTCATTGAAGAACTGATCAATAACTATGATGGGAAAGTTCATGGGGAAGAAGGTAGACACATAGGATCTCTGGGGCAAGTGCCTAGTTTGGGAATACATGACATCTTGGTCTCAATTTTCTTTATAGAAGGGGTAGTCACTACATGGCATTTGGGGGTCAGTGTGTTCCCAGGAAACAAAATTTTAAATGAATGAATTTAAAGTATTAAGTGTTTACTATGTGCTAAATTCTGGGAATATAATAGAAAAATTAAGATAGCCCATGCTTTAAAGGAGCTCACACTCAACTAAGAAAAACAACCATATAAAAGAAAGTTCAGATAGAGAACAGAAAGAAAGGCCTGGAGACCCAAGGATGCAGTGGTGGTATGTGTAGGTGGCAAGACTCAGAAGTTTTTAGGTTTTTTTTAAAGTATTTCCCAAATGAAATTTAAAAATCACCAAAGGACATTGTTGTATTCAGTGGGTGATTGGGGAAATTAAAATCAGTTTAGCACAGAATTATTAAGAGATTTCTGCAGCTTAAAAAATACCCCCACTAAGACCCTTTTTAGCCTGAGCAAGATGACGAGAAGGAACTTTCTATCATGCTTCTTTGATCTAGGTACCTTCTCAATGACCTTTACAACAAATATGCATAAGGACGTTGTCATAGTGATCTGAGTTTCTTAAAAGCAAGGTATTTGGAGTTCTAAAAAAGGCCAGTGAAATTAAGAGGGTGATAGGGGCTAGGAAGGAGTTGAGGAAAGACTTGGATTATCACCCGTTATTGAACATTATTGTTATAATTCAATCCTGTTTTATAGCTCCCCCTACTGTTAAAATACAGATACTTACAAGCTATAATATCTTTTTTACTATGAGTAAATCCTGGCCTTTAATATAGCAATATTACTACTGATTGGTTTACCGATTACTACTTCATTGGTAGGATGTGTGCTAAGTATGGAATAAATTTTCATCTTAAACTTTTTTGCTTGATTTTACTGTATACCCAAGGCTACATTTTTATACTACTACTAGCTAAGGTTGGAAATGTAGTCAGTCTTAAATCAAGGTAATCCAAACCCATCATGTTCTAACTAGCTAAGCTCACCATACTGTTCTTAGAAAAGAAAAAAAAAAAGAAATTAAGAGGTTAAATTTCTTAAATAATTCTTATCAGAATTTAAATTTGTGTTACCTAGGATAAAGTATCTAATATGCTACATAATGAAAATTCTGCCCAGTCTTGAACAGCCTGAACATCAAGGTCTTGGGAGAGTTGCTCTAATAAAGTTTTCTTAGGGTAACCAGTGCCAGGAGGAATGTGAAACTCCCCTCACACCCCTCCTTTTTTTCAGAGATGATCCCAGGTTCTGTCCTGATCAGTGATGCTGTGTTCCTGGAGTTGGTAGATGCCCTGAATCAGTACTCAGATGAGGAAGAAGAGGGGCACAACAATGACTCTTCTGAAGGAAAACAGGAAGACTGCAAGGAAGAGTTGCCAGTCCTTAGGAAGAGAAAACGACTCACCATGGAAGGTAGCTGGACTCCTGCATTCCACCAACAAAATGATTAGATTAAGGAAGATGCCAGAGATGCTTATCAGAGACTAATAGGTTATTTACTGGACTAAATTAAGGAAGCTCAGCATTCCTGGCAACATAAAACAGTATATCCTGCCTTTCCAGGGAATAAAAACGGTATAATTTAGAGAAAATATTTAGCTTTTTTTTTTTTTTTTAAAGAATACAGTTAAAGTCTATGGTAAAGAACCTTGAAAGCTGTGGTTGGCATCTAGGTGGCACAGTGAATAGAGACTGGACCTGGAATCAGGAAGACAAAAGTATAAATCTGGCCTCAGATCCTTAGTTGTGCGACCCTGGGCAAGTCACAACTTCTGCCATTTCAGTTTCCTCATTTGTAAACTGGTTATAATAGTGGAACCTATCTTCCAGAGTTGTTGTGAGGATCAACTGAAATAATTATAAAGTGCTTTGCAAACCTTCAATCCATATATAAATAATAGCTGTAGCTAGGTATCATTTTTAGGATCCTATGATTTTGAGCTAGATAATAATTTTAAAATTTTATTGATTCCAACCCCTTCACTTAGCAGATGAGAAAATGGAAGTCTAGAGATAGTAGTTTGTTCAGGTTCACATATCCAGTAAATAGAAGAGGCAAGATTCTAATTCATGTCTTTTGATTCCTAGTACATTGCCCTTGCTATATATGCTGTGCTCTCTTCCTGGCCCTGCCTAGTATTAGCCTTTTAATTGGCTTCATCTGTACTCTTATTTTTCTAAAGTCTCTGAAGACTTGACTTGGATTATTTTAACTGTAAATTCTTTTTTGTTCAGAGGTGTTGCTAATTTTGGGGCTACTGTTGTTGGTAGTATAGTCTGCTATTTGAAAAGTTCAGACAGGAGTGACTTTTTTCTACATGATTCAGTGGAGTCAGGAATCAGATTTAGTAGTTCAATCACAAAGCATATGTAAAAGGAAAAAGTGCTCCCCCTTCCCCCCCCCCCCCAGTTTCTGATAATAGCCCCCAGAAGCGTTCTGTCATTTTTTATTCAGGCAACAAAAAGAGTTCCAAGAAACAATTTCCAAATGACATGATCTTCAGCGCCATTTCTTCCATGTTCCCTGAGAATGGTGTTCCAGATGACATGAAAGAGAGGTAGGATAAGCTGTCTTGAACCTCTGTGGGAATGTTTGAATGACAATAATTCACAATTCATTTTGTTTATTAAGTACTTGCCATGTGCAAGATGGAGATACAAAGATGGAAAGAGATATAGCCTCTTCTCTCAGGGAATTGAGACAAATTAGGATATGATCAATATAAAGAATCAGCCTAGTCAAAAGTACCCTGGAAATAATTGTGGCAGTTTCTAATTTATGTTCACAAAACAACAAGCCCTGTTTACATGGCTGCAGTAGATGATTTTCTTACACTTTTGATTACCTCCTTACAGTACCTCCTTGCTTACAACAGACTTTTGAAATTTGTTCTCTTTTGTTTTTAATCATGTTTATTTATGAATCTAACCTTCCCTATCCAGTGAGCCATCCTTCAAGAGCAGAAATTGGAAAAAATATAGTTCTTCAAAATCAGTTATCACAAGAACTGCATTTGATAGATAGTATGCAATAAAGGATGAACACTTTCTCATCTCCCTATAATACACTCATAAAACCCATCATAAATGAAGAATCATTTTCTGTAGGCTTTTGAACAAATCTGGGCAGCGAGCTATTGATTGTAACTTTTCTCTAGTAGCTGATGTAGCGCATATTCTCCCCATTCTCAGACAATTCTATAGTATTGCAGCAACACCAATTTTTACCCATCTAGATATGCCTCGTGGTCTTGTAAACAGATCTGGAAAAATGCTAATTCTCCCTAGGCAGATCTTGCTTGAAGTCATCCTTAAACCCTCCCTTAACAGAGCCCTTTTTGCCTCTGTCCAGAAGACAGAACTTTAAAAAGAACTTCTACTTCCTTTTCTCACATAGATATCGAGAACTCACGGAAGTGTCGGACCCCAATGTTTTGCCTCCCCAGTGCACCCCAAACATCGATGGCCCCTGTGCCAAGTCTGTGCAGCGAGAACAGTCACTGCATTCCTTCCACACACTCTTCTGCCGACGCTGCTTCAAATATGACTGCTTCCTTCACCGTGAGTGAGGATGTTTCCTCTGATTTAGCTCCCACTTTTCCCTTTTCCTTCCACTCCGTTCAAGAGAGAGTAAGCACTATCATATACTTGTTGTATTGAAGTTCTGTACTAGGCATCGGGCATCCCTGAGGAGCCTTCAGTTTCTCCCATGAACTCCCTTGAACAGGTATAAAAAGAACCTGTTCAATTTCCATCTGTTTAGCAATGGCTGTTTTTTGGTCTTCCCCAGTGTTTATTTGAAGAAAATAACCACAACCACCATCTATTTATCACCTCTTTACTAGAGTGGGAATGTTGACACTCTCTTTGTTAGGGATTGTCAGACTCAGTTTACCCTGATGGTAATCATTTGGTACAGTCAAATCCAGCTCCTTTAATAGCTGCATAATTTAGTTCGGTTAGATGTTTTTCCATTGTCTTGATGGGCATGAGAAACTTGTTTTGTGTTTTCCAGCTTTTCATGCCACTCCTAATGTATACAAACGAAAGAACAAAGAAATCAGGATTGAGCCAGATCCATGTGGATTAGACTGCTTTCTGTGGCTGGTAGGTACATCCTCAGGCTATCCTTGACTTGTTGACTTAATATTCTCTTTTAAAGTGACCAAAGTTCTTATCCTCTTAGTACACTTGTTGCCTTGGGAGCATAAATAGACTTATTGGTTTAAAATGCAAGTTCTACTTGTGGGGGAAAGTGTAGGAATTGTCTCAGAAGCAGGGTACTGCCTCTAGTGAGTTACAGGTTTCAGTGATGAGTATTAGCATTCTCTTAAAGAACAAAGTACCTTTGTGCACTTTCTTGTGTGATTTCTATACACTATAGTGTCTATGTCTCATAGTGTTTGTGATCTCATTATTGTTGAATATACCAATGACAGTTCATCCACACATTCTCATTTGGTGTAACTTAGATCCATGTGTCCAGTAAATCCTCCAAAGAGGGATCTGATCCATCATATTTGTCCCTTCTAGTTCTATTAATATCACTTGAATATTAATGAAGGGTGTGAGTGGTCTGGAAGTAATTCCTTACTCTAAAATTGTGATTGCACACCTTCCTCCTTTTTGGAAAAAAGGTCTCTAATGACATCTTTGACAGTTTCTTCTGGGTGACTTTTTTGTTTGCAATGTCCTTAAGTCTATCATATTCATTATATGCCTCTCCATTGTTCTTTTAGTGAACCCCAGATTTAAACAAAAATTATAGTGCTCCATGACTCACATCTATAGAACAGTACAAATTAAACCTGAATCCCGTCCTCAAAGAATTTCCTACAACAGAATGGGTAGAAGCAAGTAGAAACAATGAGCTCTGACGACTCCCTTCTGGAGGATACTGAGAAAGCCCTATGTCAACTGGACATGAATGGTTAGGCCATCTTCAGTTGCTCAATAAGCATTTATTAAATACCCATCAAGTGCTGCTCACTATGCAAAGTGCAAGAGAAAAACAAAGGCAAAAGACAGTCTCTACCCTAGTTAGTCCAAACCCAAGCCACTTGGCTAGATCCATGGTCATCATCCAGGAATCATTATAGCTTAAAATCTTACCTGCCTCAATCTCTCAAGAGTTCTCACATACCAGTCATGAGGTTTATAACTCAGTAAACTTGGAAGACTTGGCAGAATAACTGTCCACAAAGTCCAGTATATTCATGCTTTTCTCAAAGTGTACAGATTGTTCTTAAGAAGCCAGGTCCACTGGACTAGGGATGGAAACAGGGTACTGGAGGTAGAACTAGAGGCCTAGACCTCTTGCACAATTGTGACCTTTTCCTAAAGAGTTCCATTTCCCATTTTCATTTGTCAATAGAGATCTCCTTATCCAACTTTGTAGAGGTACCATCTTGTATCATGCAATTCATAAGAGGTAACTGGATGAACAATAATGGGATGACTGCATCATCCATTAACAGCTGGGGCTTAGTAGAAAGTGAGCAACTGCTTTTCTAAAGTATTTCTCAAAATTCCTGTTGTTTTCTCCATGGAGTTTTCAGCCACAGAAGCCTGATAGTTGAAATTTTTATTTAGTCTGGTCTTTATAGACTGGGATTTCTAAAAATATGGGTTTCTGTGGGATAATAAGGACGCAGGAGAAGAGACTACTGGATTTCCTATTTTAGATCTTCCAACTATGTAACTTGTTTTTGTGTTTTTTTGTGTTTTTTTTCCCCCCCAAGGAGAGATTTATTGTCAGAAAACCAGATAGCAACGAAACGGTATCAGGGAATTGGTTAGTGAGAGTTGTACATGTGTAATTTATTTTGTTTCTCAAAAGAGTGAAAAGAGGCAGACTTTAAGATACTCAGCAAACTGGGGACATCAGGATGCCTAGATGAGGAATGTGATTTTTCCAGAACCCAAAGAATCTAATATGCTTCTGGGCTTTTAAAAAAAATCATTACTCTGTAAACATTTTTCAAGTGCCTACTACCAGATTGGTGAAGCAGCTATTTGTAATTTGTTTGAACTTTGTCTAGAATCATCTAAATTCTCCTTATCCATATTTCCCCAAACTTAGTCAAGTTATTTGGACTTTAATATTCTTTGAGTTGACATCCTGATTCTCCCTCATAGGGACCACCATCAGATTTGAGTACCTGCTGCCATTGCCTGATCTGGCCTAATTAGTGTTGTCATCAATGCTTTTAGAAAGAATGACCTCAGCTTTTCCTGTGACAACTTTATTAACTCTTAAAATCCATTGTAAGCCAGCAGCTGTCATTTTGCCTTTCCCTGCAATCAGTATGGGATTATAAAGAGAACTGGCATGATGAAATATGTCAGCTTCCTTTATCTTGATTCATTGATTACCTGGTATTAACTAAATAGGATGATCCAGATAATTTTATTTTATTTTATTTTATTTATTTATTTATTTTTTTTGCTGAGGCAAATGGGGTTAAGTGACTTGCCCAGGGTCACACAGCTAGGAAAAGTTAAGTGTCTGAGGTCAGATTTGAACCCAGGTCCTCCTGACTTCAGGGCTGGTGCTCTATCCACTGCGCCACCTAGCTGCCCCTATTTTTTATTTTTTTAAATTTTTTTTTTTATTTGCAAAACATATGTATGGGTAATTCCTAAACATTAACCCTTACAAAGCTTTCTGTTACAAATTTTCCCCCCTACTCCCCACCCCTCCCCTAGATGGCAGGATATCCACTACATGATAATTATGTTAGAATACTTAAGAAATCGAATATATGTATAGTTATTGCATCATTTTTTGTGCAGGAGAAATCGTATCTACAAGAAAGAATAATCCGATAAAGCAAATACAATGCAAGCAAACCTCAATAGAGAACATGAAAATGTTATGTTGTGGTCCACATTTCACATCCCTCTCTCTGGGTGTATATGGCTCTCTTCATCGAACAACTGGAACTGGTTTGAAACATTTCATTGTTGAAGAGAGCCACGTCCATCAGAATTGATCCTCATATAGCATTGTTGTTGCCGTGAATAATGATCTCCTGGTTCTGCTCACTTCACTGAGCATCAGTTCATGCAAGTCTCTCCAGGCCTCTCTGAAATCATCTTGGTGGTCGTTTCTCACAGAACAATAATATTCCATAACATTCATATACCATAATTTATTCAGCCACTCTCCAATTGATGGGCATCCATTCAGTTTCCAGTTTCTAGCCACTACAAAAAGAGCTGCCACAAACATTCTTGCACATGTGGGGCCCTTTCCTTCTTTTATGATTTCTTTGGGATATAAGCCCAATAGAAACACTGGTGGGTCAAAGGGTATGCATAGTTTGATAACTTTTTGAGCATAGCTCCAAATTGCTCTCCAAAATGGTTGGATCCGTTCACAGCTCCACCAACAATGCATCACTATCCCAGTTTTCCCACATCCCCTCCAACATTCATCTTTATCTTTTTCTGTCATTTTAGCCAATCTGACAGGTGTGTAGTGGTACCTCAGAGTTGTCTTAATTTGCATTTCTCTGATCAATAGTGATTTGGAGCACCTTTTCATATGATTATAAATAGTTTTAATTTCATCATCTGAAAATTGTCTGTTCATATCCTTTGACCATTTATCAATTGGAGAATGGCTTGAATTCTTATAAATATGAGACAATTCTCTATATATAATCTTAGAGATGAGACCTTTATCAGAACCTTTAAATGTAAAGATGATTTCCCAATTTGGTGCATCCCTCCTAATCTTGTCTGCATTAGTTTTGTTTGTACAGAAACTTTTTAACTTAATATAATCAAAATTATCTATCTGGTGTTCAATTAAGAGTTCCAGATCTTCTTTGGACATAAATTTATTCCATCTCCACAGGTCTGAGAGGTAAACTATCCTATGTCCTTCTAATTTGCTTATAATATCACTCTTTATATCTAGATCATGAACCCATTTATCTTGGTGTGTGGTGTTAGGTGTGGGTCCAGCCTTAATTTCTTCCACACTATTTTCCAATTTTCCAGCAGTTTTTGCCGAATAGTGAGTACTTATCCTAAAAGCTGGGGTCTTTGGGTTTATCAAACACTAAATTGCTAGCATTATTACCTAGCTTGTCCTGATATCCTATCCTATGCCACTGATTGACTGCTCTATTTTGTAGCCAGTACCAAATGGTTTTGATGACCGCTGCTTTATAATATAGTTTTAGATCTGGTACAGCAAGGCCACCTTCATCTGTCTTTTTTTTTCATTAATTCCCTTGAAATTCTTGACCTTTTGTTCTTCCAAATGAACTTTGCTACTATATTTTCTAGATCTGTAAAATAATTTCTTGGGAATTTGATTGGTATGGCGCTAAATAAGTAAATTAGTTTGGGTAGTATTGTCATTTTTATTATATTCGCTTGGCCTACACATGAGCACTTAATGTTTTTCCAATTGACTAGGTCTGATTTTATTTGTGTGGAAAGTGTTTTGTAGTTTAGTTCGTATAGTTTCTGACATTTTCTTGGCAGATAGATTCCCAAATATTTTATGCTATCATCCATTATTCTGAATGGAATTTGTTTTTCTATCTCTTGCTGCTGAACTTTGTTGGTAATATATAAGAATGCTGATGATTTATGTGGATTTATTTTGAATCCTGCAACTTTATTAAAGTTGTGAATTGTTTCTAGTAGTTTATCTCTTTTTCTTCTCTTATTGCCAAAGCTAACATTTCTAATACAATATTAAATAGTAATGGTGACAGTGGGCAGCCTTGTTTCACTCCTGATCTTATTGGGGATGGTTCTAGTTTGTCTCCATTACATATGATGCTTGCTGATGGTTTTAAGTAGATGCTACTAATCATTTTAAGGAAAAGCCCATTTATTCCTATACTCTCTAGTGTTTTTAATAGGAATGGGTGTTGGATTTTATCAAATGCTTTTTCTGCATCTATGGAGATAATCATATGGTTTTTGTTAGTTTGGTTATTAATATGATTCAGATGATTACAAGAGTTTTATTTAGCTCTACCTACAATAAATGGCTTATAAGTTGTCATACTAGCCATATATGTACCAAATCCTAGGAACTCATAAGGACTCTTTCCTCTATGACCTGCCCTCCAGAACTTCCCTTTGAAGCTTGAATATCCTGGTAGACCCTTGGTGTGTCTTGGTATGAAAGTAACCTGATTGTTGTTGTCCATTAGCCCTTTAAATTCAAATGGAACACAGGTTTTAGGAGATAATTTAGGTTTCAATGAGATTGAGGGACGTTTACTGCCCTGGTATTGGATTTTATAGTAAATTTACTTGTATCCTCCTATAGCTGGCAAGTGATTGTCATAACCTTCCCACTTAATGTTGATGAGCATCTCCAGAAAAACTATTTACAAGAGCCCAGATAATCAGCTGTCCCAGTCTCCAGATTTCACCAGTTCTGCTTTGGCCTGTATGTATAGAAGGGAAAGCATATAGCAAAATTCAAATGATAATCGGATCTAATTGCCCCTAATGCAGGCTGATCACATGGCATGAATAAGCTATAGAAAAATGACATAGATACGGTTTATGAAGCCCATCTCTTTTAAGAATTTCACATCCTCCCTTTCAGCTCCACTTTGAAGAATCAGTTTTAATAGGAACTCATCTTTATGGGCCAGGTATATACAACATCATAATAACATCGTAGCCACCTAAAAAGAGAAAAAGGAAGATTTTCATCCAGGGCCTCCAATTTAACTGGCTTTACAAAAATGTCTTTTTAAGTTCTCCAAGCAAATATGACACTATCACAGGGAAAGGCTCCAAATTGTTTCCAGTGAACTATGTATGCATAGCCGTTATTCCAGTGACTACTACTGTAAAGGTACTAGTAAACTCCAAGCTTTCATACTACCAGGACAGATTCTTAGTTCTCATTTCCCCTTCCATTCCCATTTTTTCATGATGGCTTTGATTTCAGTAGTATTCAATACATTTTCCAAAGCGATCTCAGGATCAGACACTAAACTTTCCTACAGCCCGTTAGTCTTTTCCTTGTAACAGGGTTGTCCTTGCTTCTAATGCTATCATGAAATACATTAGCCACTTCTTGATGCATTCAGATGTCTCTAGTTGCTCAAACACACAGGAACCATTTAATTTTCTTATATTGGTGATCTACTTTTCTAGAATTTTTAAGAATAAGCATAGGAATGCTTTCCTTATCACTATTAGTCAATTTCTTTATCACCTGTTGACCTAATCCTTTTGGGTCAGTGGGAGTCCCTTTTTGTCCCATTGGGAGGGGTCATCCAAGACAGCCATAGAGTAGCAGAGTCTTGTTTTAATGCTGTCATATTTTTGGGGGGCCCATTCCTTCCTCACCATTATGCTTTTTCTCACTTAAACCACAAGTTCATTCCAACCCAGCCTTGCTAATTAACACCAAATATTGCACAGTAGGCCTAATTCAGGTTTGTTCACTGGTTCTGGTTTGGGATTGGAATGAGATAAAACCATCCAACACTTAACAAGAAAATTTGCTTATCAGTAATATGGAAAGGCTATAATATTGCTTTAGGGATCTATAGATCCCTCCTTCTCCCCCCCCCATTTCCATAAAGAAACTCATCTTAATGGGATTTGTTGAGTCAGATGGATATGACTCACCAAACAGTGGACAACCACCAAGTCTGAGGGACCCTGATTTCAGGGGCTGGCCTTTGTATGTTCTAGGTCAGTGGTGTCAAACTCAAAATAGAAACAGATCAGTAGGGACCACTAATCTGTACATAAAGATCCCTGTGGGCTACATAGTGATTTAGTTTTAGAATGTTATATTTTATTGTGGTTTTATTTATTTTATTAAATATTTTTCAGTTAATTTTAATGTGGTTGAAGATGTAGAAACAACAGGAGGTAGGAGAGCTGGACATAAAAGGAAGAGGAACCAAACCCTTCTTTCAAAATGTTGCCTAGGGTGGGCTCCATATCAGAAAAAAGAAAACTCTTTCCTTGTTCTATATGAGCCTACTTCCAGAACCCCAAAATCAAGAGTATTCATATCAATAACATTATAGATTAAATAGAATTTTGTTAACAGTTCTGGAAACCAATGGTTATACCATTTTTAAAATTGCTTCTAAAGAAAATGCAATTTTATATCTGGCAAACAGTTGATTTACAAATGAGCTTTTGGAATACAATCCAATTACAAATTGAGTACTACCTAAGTTTATATGGCCAGACAACAGACAATTCAAAAAGAACTCCAGTACCACAGTGTGGAGGTGTTTGAGGTTTTCTAAGTCTTTGCCGAAAAATACAATCTCTGGCAGATTACTCCAAAAAATGGTTTTTAATATTAAAAATATTTTTAAAAAATTAAAGACCTATTGACAAACTACTACAGAAAGGTTTGTCCCCAGATATTTGGCTCCCAGGAGATGAATTTCTTTTAGTGGTCATTTAGTGACACTGTTCCATGAAGCTGGTCAATCTGTTGCATTTATTTAAAAATATACATTGAACTATAGAAAATGATACTATAGGACCCACATGTACAAAAATGTTTGTGGCAGTCCTTTTTGTAGTTTCAAGAAACTGGAAACTGAGTGGATGCCCATCAATTGGAGAATGGCTGAATAAATTATGGTATATGAATGTTATGGAATATTATTGTTCTGTAAAAAACAACTGGCAGGATGATTTTAGAGAGGCCTGGAAAGATGATGCTAAGTGAAATGAGCAGAACCAGGAGGTCATTGTACACGGCAACAACAAGACTATACTATGATCAATTGTGATGGACATGGCTCTCTTCAGCAATAAGATGATTCAAGCCAGTTCTAATTGTTCAGTGATAAAGAGAGTCATCTAAACCAGAGAGAGGCCTGTGGGAACTGAGTGTGGTTCACAACATAGCATTATTACCCTTTTTGTTGTTTGCTTGCATTTTATTTTGCTTTTCTTTTTTTTAAACTGGTTTAATTTAATTTTTCTTGTGCGGCACAATAATTATATAAATATGTATGTATTTATGTATGTATGTTTGGATTTAACATATATTTCTACCATGTTTAACATATATTGGACTACTGGTCATCTAGGGGAGGGCATGGGAGAACGGGGTGGGGGGGAATTGGAACATATGGTTTTACAAGGGCTAATGTTGAAAAATTGTCCACACGTGTTTTGAAAAATAAAAAAACTTTAATAATTTTAAAAAAAGAAAGAAAATGACACTATACTATAAGTGCATATTTTTGGTAATTGAGATGAATGATTTTATTAGGACTAAGGGCCCACATTGTTTTAGGAAAAGAAGACAGAAAAAATAATCATTAAAGGATTTTGTGTCCTAATGACATTGTGTCATTGCAGGAAGGAGCAAAGGAATATGCTATGCTCCACAATCCACGCTCTAAGTGCTCTGGTCGTCGAAGACGTCGGCACCAAGTGGTCAATGCTTCCTCCTCTAATACTTCCACCTCTGCTGTGACTGAGACAAAAGAAGGGGACAGTGACAGGGACACAGGAAATGACTGGGCCTCCAGCTCTTCAGGTATAATGAGCAGATTGGGGATTTTTAATACACTTTTATTTCCTTTCCTCAGAATTGTTAGTGTTATCGTCATTCTTCTCATCTTCTGTTCTATTGGGAGCAAATTAACCATCCTATTCTTTTATGTTTAATGCTAGGCAGACTATTTTCCAGTCACATAAAATGATTGCTTTTATAGGTGAATAAAAATATTGGGATGTCAGCTTATCTTCTGTAGGCTCACTAAAAGCATTTTCAGACAACTTCAGTAGGAGGAGGAAGATGGAAATGATTAGGTACTTCATCCAGTTACTACATAGTGAGACTTTCTTGCCACATAGTCTGGAAGATATAATTATTCAACATCTAATAAAAACTTTTTTTCTTAAATTTGTATTGGTCCGTATTATATAAGTCCAGACACTTGTGGGCAACTGTTTATGATGATGCTGTAGTTCCAGTTCAGATTATTTATAAAATTCTCAAGGATATTTGGCGGTTTGTATTTAGAGCATGGAGATTGGTCGTGTTGTTATTGCCAGTAATAATAAGAACACAGTTATATGAAGCTTTAAACTTTGTTCACAACAACATTATGAAATGAAATGGATAACCATACAGAGAATATGTGAGCCTTCATTATATAGCCTGTTCAGCAATTCCTGGACACCCTCAAGTATGTCAGTTATTTGGGGGAAAATATTCACTTTTAGAGATCTACCTTTATATATTGCTATACATGGGAAGCACTCTTGTTCCTCACTAACCTGTCTCCTTGATAAGAGTGTACTGCTCCTGAAATTGTAGGGCGTTGCCCATAACTTTCTGTGTTGCCTGCTCTTTTCTTCATCGCTTTCTTCCTGTTTTAGAGGCCAACTCTAGATGTCAAACACCCACCAAACAGAAGGCCAGCCCTGCCCCACCTCAGCTATGTGTAGTGGAAGCACCTCTAGAACCTGTGGAATGGACTGGGGCTGAGGAGTCACTCTTCAGAGTGTTCCATGGTACCTACTTCAACAACTTCTGTTCAATAGCCAGGCTCCTGGGAACTAAAACATGCAAGCAGGTACTGTCTGAAAATGGAGTGGAACAGTAGTAGGTGACTGAGTCTAACTGGTCAGTCAGCCATCTCCCAGGCTGTGTCCTAGGGTGTCAAGAGAGATTTTTCCAGGTGTTTGTTTATTTCAAATCCAAGCTCATGGGAATCTGTATGTGTAGAGTTATAAAGTCATGTAATCTTAGAGTTGGAAAGGAACTCAGAGATCATCTAATCCAATCTGTATTCAATTGGGAATCCCTTCTCTCTGGTCTCTATCTCATATCCAAAAGTGGTCTTTCAGCCTCTACTTGAAGGTCCCCACCCATGGAAAACTTACTTCCTATTTAGGTAGCCTGTTACATTTTTGGACAGCTCATTGTCAGAAAGTTTTTCCTTATATTGAGAAAAATCTGCTTCTCTGTGACTTCTGCCAGAACTCATCACCCATTTTTAGCTGGTTGATATATAGTATATTCTATCATGGTATTATTGCTATTTCTTCCTCCACTGAAACTCTTAAAATGATCTTGACTGTGTTCTCCCACTCATTAATAGATTTCCTCACATGAGTTTATCCTGTTTGATATTTCATGCAACTCTATTGCCTCTACTATTTAATCTGTTCTTTTGAATAGTCTACCCTGAGACCTGTATCTCACCAAAACTTAGTGATACATAAAAGATAACATTTATCTCGTTGCTTTAAATTTTTTTTTTTTTTGGCTGAAGCAATTGGGGTTAAGTGACCTACCCAGGGTCACACAGCTAGGAAGTGTTAAGTGTCTGAGGCCAGATTTGAACCCAGGTCTTCCTGACTTCAGGGCTGGTGCTCTATCCGCTGTGCCACCTAGCTGCCCCAGCCTTTAACTACTGCCGAATTTACCTCATCTTTGATGGCAGAAACTCTCCTTTTTTAATGGGATTGGTGTTTCTGTGTATTCTAGGCAGTAACCAGCCCCTTTTCTTCAAGGACTTTTCATTTAAACCTCCTTTTTTCCCCTTGCCCCCATCAGCCTTTCTCTTTAATTTCCCCATTCCTCCTTGAATAGAGCTGTAGAATATAACCACTTTGTGACACCCTCCAGCAGAGGTCTAGTAGCAGCAGCTGACACTTTATATTCAGGAAGATCAGAGAAAGGAAGCTGGGAGTGGGTCACCTGGGGGCTACAAAGGAGGCAGCAGGGTCCAACCTTAAAGACCCGGGTGAGTCATCTTCCTGACTCCTTTATGAGTGGTGGGTCCTGTGAAGTTCATACACCCAGAATCCCTTCACCATCTGGAGTTTATCACTCAAAGCTGATAGCTTGGAGTGGTACCCTACCAAAGTGAAATCTAATGTTAAGGTCATGGGATACATTTGAAAAAGCTCTAGAGTAGGAGGAAGGCCTACGTTCTAATCCCAGTTGTGTCACTAACTAGCTGTGTGACTTTGGAAAAGCAGCTCTCTGGACCTCAGATTCCTTATCTGTGGAATGAGGAGTTTGGAGTAGATGACCTCTAATGTTAGTAATTTTATGACCCCAGGGAATGGGGAGAACTAGTGACTCTCCCTCTCTGAGCCTCAGTTTCTCTTTTGCTACATGAAAGAGACAGATGATGATTGCTAAGATAACTTCCAACTGTAACATTGTCAGTGTGATTCTACATCTTTCCCCCAACAGAGGGGGCTTGTGCTCAGGGCAGGGTGTTTTGAATACCAATCCCTGTTCAAAGGAGAATTTTATAAAGCTGTTTTCTAGGTGAGGAGAGACATCTGTGAAGAGAGAGTTAAGAGTCAAAAATAAATAAATTAATTAAATTAAATTAAATAAACACCAACAACAATAGCAACAAACTCTCCCCTAAAAACCATTGCTTAGTTGGAGCAAAACCTGAGGGGAAAGCCAGTGTTGAGGCAAACATGCCAATGGTCAGTACTGCTCCCTCCCACTCAGGACACCAGCTGGAGAATTAAACTGTAAAGCCATGTGACCTTATGTCCTGAGCAATTGGGACCCCCAGGGGCGAGGGAACCAGCTGCCTCTGAACCCACTCTAGCTGGCTACCAGCTGGGGCCCTTTGTCTGGCCACTCGGCCCGAGGGAAAGTGACAGGGCCTGTTGGATTTCTCTTCCAGGTCTTTCAGTTTGCAGTCAAAGAGTCACTTATCCTGAAGTTGCCAACAAATGAGCTCATGAACCCCTCGCAGAAGAAGAAAAGAAAACACAGGCAAGGGTTGAACAAAGCACTTTTTGTGGCTGGGATGGGTATCGATCCTTTCTGCTCCCTGTGCTTGGGCCTCCCCTTGGACTTCCCATCTGCGTTCCTCCCCACAGTCAGCCAAAACAGCATGTTCTCAGTCAGCTTCAGAGAGCTTGCACATGCTCCCTGGGGCCTTGGAGCACTCCTTCTCTCCCTCTCCTTCCCCCTGGTGCTCTTCAGTCTTTAATAGGTAGGCCACCTTTACACGTAAACTCTTAGCCAAGGAGCTCTCTCTATTCCCCTGAGGGCAGTCCTTCCTGGCTAGATGGTTAGTCACCATTTTAGCCCCTCCTCAACTCTGTAATGCATTCTCTTTCTTGGATTTTGGCAACTTTGGTTGTTTTCTTTCTGGGTTGTGTAATAGCACTGTCTTCTAGCATTTGCCTAGAATTGGAATTTTTAAAAAAAAGGTTCTCCCTGTCTGGTACCTTGATTGATGACCATTACCCAGTAGAAGCAAACAGTTCTGGGTATGGAAGAAATAAGACTAGCTCACATTTTTCCAGCACTAAGTTTTACAGAGCACTTTCCTCACAATAATGCTATGAGGTAAGTAATGCAAATATTATTAGCCCCATTTTACAGACTAGGAAACTGAGGCTCAGAAAGGTGAAGTAATTTACCTACGGTCACACAGCTAACTGAATGATGAGCCAGGATTCAAACCCCAGGTATTGACTTTTAAGTCCAGTATTTTTTCTATTATATTATGTATGTTTTTCTCAGGTTCTTTCCCTTAAAGTATGCAGTCTCATAACATTTAGCAGTATACTCCATGTGGCAGATTCCTACACATTGTCCCCTTCTACCTCTTGATCTAGAACCCTTTCTTTCCACCTTCTGGCTTTGTTTCCCCACATTTTATTGCCCCCAAAGGGAGTTAGTAACCTTATGAAGGAGATAGAGGATTTTTTTTTTTTTAAATCAGTCAGCAGAGGCTAAATCAAGTTGTCTAGCTTTCATGTGTAGAGCCCTGGCTTCATATCTGATTTTCATGGGAAGCCCCTAGTTGTCAAACCACAATGCCTCAGAATAGGTTGTATTTTATTCAGCTGCATCTGCAGAGCCCCTCAGGACTATGGCCCTACTCCTGTCTTTTTCTTCCAGGCTATGGGCTGCACACTGCAGGAAGATTCAGCTCAAGAAAGGTATGTTGTCTCTCAGGCTGCTTCCATCATTTCAGTCATCAGCCTCCTCATGTGGCCACCCACCCACATCACCCTGTAGGCAGCTGCACTTGCAGACCCTGAGCAGTTCCCACAGATGACAGGTTACTCTGCAGTCATTCAGAGAAGCTCAGCTTCTCATTGCAGCTAAGGCCATGGCCTTGCTCTTAGGATTCGATGCTGTGGCTTTTGTCTCTTTGGTGGTAGTGTATCTGCCAGGGTTTAGCTCTCATTTTTTAAATAGATGCTCTGTAGTTCTTGGTCTCCTTTTCCTCCCCGTTACATCCCAAAGTGATCTGGAAGTTACCCTTATTTTTGGTTTCTTAACTCAAGTCTAGGAGCACATAGTGGACTATATAAATTCCTTGAGAGCTGGGGTTGTTTTAGTTTTTGTCTTTGTATTCCCTAGCACAGGGCTTTGCACCATAGTAGGTATTTAATAGATGTTTGTTGAATTAAATTGAATTCTCCAAGGTTGTGGCAGCCCAGCTTCTTTGGTTTAGGATATTGGGAACTGGGAAGAGGGGTAGAAAGTATAGTCACAGCTGTGTTATTGGCCTATTCCCTATCTCCTAGATAACTCCGCCACACAGGTGTACAACTACCAACCCTGTGACCATCCAGACCGTCCCTGCGACAGCACCTGCCCCTGCATCATGACCCAGAATTTCTGTGAGAAGTTCTGCCAGTGCAACCCAGACTGTAAGCCTGCACTGCATATACCCCTACTGGCACACACATGTTCCAGCTTTCCTTTCCTTTTCATGCTCTTGGAGCTGCCTCTGGACCCTTTTACATTCAGTATTTGTCATGTATCAGGCATTCTGCCTGGGGTCAACAAGGGACTGAAAGTCACTGGAAAGTCTTAGTTTGCAGGTCTATAGATCTTGTCTGCCCTCCTCTGTTTTACCTTCAAGTGGTAAGATGGGGGCTCTAGACACTTCTTGTTCAGTGTATCCCACAACCCCTCATTTTGGGATCTTGTTATTTTCATAGGGCATTTAAAAAATTTTAATCTCAAATTTGTGTGTTTTTATAATTTTACTAAAATTCACTTCTTTTTAATATAATCTGGTAGGAGACAGGAACCTGGTGACAGCACAAAGTGGAGGGTGGGCAAGGGAGGGAGGACAGGTTGCTTGCATAGTCCTTTCCCTTACCTCTCCCCACAATGCTTCTTTCCCCTCCACCACCCTGCCCCTTGTTGTCGTAGTTTACTATCAGTTCTGACCACAGTGGGCTGATTGATAGATATCAAAGTCAGAGCCTGCAGAGCTTGGAGGCCAGGCAGTTTGAGTTATGAGCACCTCCTGCCCACAACAGATACACATCTTAGCCACAGCAGATCATTCTGGGTAGAGCAGTAGGTGGAGGAGAGGGGTGAGTGGAGAGCATGGATGGTACTGTCAAAGTGATACTTGCTGTTCAGGCAGGGATTTGCCAGTGAGGAGCACTGATTGGGCTCTTTCCAGGGCATACTCAACCCCCTTCCAGGCCTCACAAGCTGAGGGAAGGAAGAATGATACTGGGGAATGAACCCATCGAGCACCTTTTTTAGACATTGGGTCAAGGAGATCTAAGTCACAGGATCATGGATTAGGGCCACAAGGACCTTCAAGGTCACAGGCCAGAGAGGTAAATATGATTCACTCAAGAACATAGAGGTGATTTGAACTCAAGCCTTCTGACTCCAAACCCAGTTGTCCCTCACACAGATACTAGATCATAGAACTGAGAAATTGTCTTATTCAGTCCCTTTGTTTTCTAAATGAAGACAGCATCTGGTACCCACCTAGAAGGGGACGTAGGCAGGAAAATAGTAGTGCTGGATTATGAACCATGTCTTCTAATGCCAGCTCCAGGACTCTTGCTACTCCCCCTCACTTCTTCTCTTATCTGAGATATTTTGTGGGATGGATATTGAAATGGTAGCTATTCCCTGCTCCCCACCACATCCTCAAACCCATTCCATTTGCCTCACTGCTGCCCTCTGAACCACCCAGACTCCAAAGAGGGCTATTTTCTCAGGGTTGGTGCAGTGACCTGGTGACCCCAGCAGCTTTCCCATTGCCCTTCTCAGGTCAAAACCGATTCCCAGGCTGCCGCTGCAAGACCCAGTGTAACACCAAACAGTGTCCCTGCTATCTCGCTGTTCGGGAATGTGACCCTGATCTTTGTCTCACCTGTGGAGCCTCCGAGCACTGGGACTGCAAGGTGGTCTCCTGCAAAAATTGCAGCATCCAGCGTGGTCTTAAGAAGGTGTGGACTCCATGAACTGACTCCTCAGAGGCTGGGGGTTACATGTGGGAGAGGGGGAATGGTTTTCAAAAACTTTCCTTTCTCAACTCCCTGGAGCCTCTTTCATTGTAGCTTCCACACCTCAGGAGTTGAATGGGAAGGATATTTGTTCT
The DNA here is from genome assembly GCA_023553655.1 of Myrmecobius fasciatus. Lineage (NCBI taxonomy): Eukaryota > Metazoa > Chordata > Mammalia > Dasyuromorphia > Myrmecobiidae > Myrmecobius > Myrmecobius fasciatus. The sequence continues at coordinate 51,962 of JAJPUD010006266.1, read as the reverse complement.
CTTTATTTTCTTTTTCCCAAAATGGGGAATCATTCAGAGAGCCAGTCCATTTATACTTGACTAACCTAAGCAGAACAGAGAAGTGGGATCTTCCTTATGCCTTTTGTTTCTGCTTCACAAATGGCAGTAAATTCTTGTGGCCTCAGAACTAAGGAAAGCCACCCCTGCCCCAAATTGGGGGGGTAAAGGAACTCATACCCCTCATGTTTTGTTTGCTCTTCCTCCTCATTCCCCCCATAGAATATGGTTTTTGTTACTCAGATCCCTTCAACAGTTGCCCAGTACTGTTCCCTATGTCCCAACCCTCCGCCCTTCCCCACAATGCCTGCCATGTCACCTGAGGTCTGACTGCCTCCTCCCTAGCACCTGCTGCTGGCCCCCTCAGATGTGGCTGGATGGGGCACCTTCATCAAGGAGTCTGTACAGAAGAATGAATTCATTTCTGAATATTGTGGTGAGGTGAGCCCTGCAGGTTTGACTCAAATTTTCACAGTGGGTGAGGCTGATAAACACCCCCTAATTTTTCTGTGGGTTGGGCAGCTATGAATTACTCCCTAAATGTCTCAGTTCAGCTCTCATGTGGCCTCTCTTAGGGATTCCAATGAACCATCTGCAGACCTGAAATAAACCACTGTTCCTAAACTCTCAAGCAATCCAGCTTATACAGTGGGAGGTGTCAAATAGGTTCAGTAATTTTACTGTTAGGTGACCTGGGTGGGAAAGGAATGACCCTATGCAATAATTTCTTGTGGTTCTCTAGGATTCTAGTTCCTTGTGTGCATCCCAACCTCCTTCATAGGAGGGGGTTGTCCTGAGCAGACATTGCTATTTACATCCTCACTTTTCACTCTTCCTGTCTCTAGCTTATCTCTCAGGATGAGGCCGACCGACGAGGAAAGGTCTATGACAAGTACATGTCCAGCTTTCTCTTCAACCTCAACAATGGTAGGAGACCTTGTTACTGCTCCTCCTTGGTAGTATTGGGTCAGCCTTTTTCCCTACTGGTTCCTGCTTCCATGTCTAATCATAGCTCTATCCATTAAATTCTCACAGGGAGCTGTTGGGAAAAGCTCTTGATATGACTCATGGTTCTTCTTACCAGCTCAGAATAAAACATTTCCCCAATTGTACCAGCAATATTCATGATATTCATAATAGAAGCCTCACTACGACTAGTAAGGGTCTCAGATTTAAAATGAGAAAAGCAGGAACCTGGAAAGAGTTCCAGAAAAAGTAAGATGTCTCCTTCCATCCTGAGAGGCTTATCTATATATGAAGTTGCCATTGAAACTAAATTTCTGTTGCTTTGGGGAAGTTACTTGAGACTTAAACATAAAAGGCCCTGAGGGGTTGTTCTCTATATGTAGGACAGAATGATGAACTCATGTCTTTTCTTTGTTTATCACCACACAGATTTTGTGGTGGATGCTACCCGGAAAGGAAATAAAATTCGATTTGCAAATCACTCAGTGAATCCCAATTGTTATGCCAAAGGTAAGACTTTGTGGAGTAGATGGTGGGGGGGCTGAGTTCTGGGCCACATGGATCCTTTTCTGTTGATGTATAGGCAGTCCCTGGTATTCAGGATGATTCTTCCCTTCCCCAAAGGGCTTTTCTCATTCTTTATTTTGTCCATCTACAAAGATCCCTCTCTTGTAGATACCTGCCTCTAAAGAGTATTCTCTCCACCCTAGCCCATCTCAAAATTCATCAGGATGATTAAAAAAATAATAATAAAATCTAAGGCCATTTGAGAACAGATACCCTCACTACTTCTTAACTTGAAGAAGTGCCTAACACTAGGATCAGTTTTCCTTTTGAGGAATCATCTGCAGAACTTAAAGACACTGAGAGAAATGTTCCTGTATCTCACTAAAAAGCTAGAAGAATTGTCCTGAGGTTAGCCAAGAGCCAGAAATAGCCTTTGACTCGTTTTATTTCAGTGGTGATGGTGAATGGAGATCATCGGATTGGAATCTTTGCCAAAAGAGCCATTCAGGCTGGGGAAGAGCTCTTCTTCGATTACAGGTGAGGCCATTGAGAGAGGAGAATCTGGAGGGTCTGAGAGCTGGGGAGGCTTGGATTGAAGGTGGAAAGGGAAAGGTGATGGGGGCACTGGCTTGTTGAGTACAAAAGTTCTGCTGTTATAACCAAACTTTCCCTTTCTTCCTTCATTGACATGACAGGTACAGTCAAGCTGACGCCCTCAAGTACGTGGGAATTGAGAGGGAGACAGATGTCCTCTAGTCCTCCTGTGCCCCGACCTCCAGTACCTCTAGCAGCACTGCCTCTGCTTTTGTGCTCTCCACATCATGGCTGCTTCAGTCTCCTGCACTGTCTTCTATACCCAGAAACCCTCTCTTCTTACCCCTTTTGTAGTGAAGCCTAAGCTATGGGCATTGGGGAAGAAGTTCTTTGTCTCAGAGTGAAATCAGGGAGCATTTAGGGCTTGGATTCTCAGGAAAGAGAGAGACAAAGGCAGGGAGGGGGGGGTGTCCTCCTAGCTCAGAGGCAAACAGTAAAGGTTAGGGACAGATATCTGATAACTTGGTTTCCTGTTAGCTCCCAGTGCTGGGGGCCAGACCTAGGGCAGTATCTATGGGGACTAAAAAGTCAGCAAATGCACTTTCTTATCGTAGATCCCTAAATCAAGATCTTTCATGTACTTAGGTTCCTGGCACCATCCGTGACCCTGGAACCTGGGAGGGCTGGTAGCAATGAATGGGACTGGGAACCGGAGTCATTGGAAGGTGAATTCATGGCAGAGTATGTCCTGACAGCATAGATTGAATTTAAGTAGGGGGATGAGTTTTCTCACTCCCTCTTAACTTTCTTCTTTATTGCCTAGTGTCAGAGGCTTGCTAAGTCTGACCAGTAGTCAAGTTGCCAAGAAGAGCATGAACTATTGCTACCTTGACTAATTTTGCTGTACATGAGAGGGCCTGCATTCACTTCTTTTTGCTATTCGGGGACGGAGAACTGGGCTAAAGGCAGGAGCTAAGATCCCAGGGCTTGAGGACAGGAGCCTTTGAAGAAAGTTTTGTCCATGCAGATGGACTGGTAGTTTCAGATTTCCAGGAAGGAATATAAGGTCCCCTGCTACCTCCTTCACCACCTGTCAGGCCCTTAGAGGTGTCACGCTGCTGAAATGGTGAACAGAGTTTGTGTGTGTGTGTGTGTGTGCACGCGCGCGTGCGTGTGTGTGCATGTGTGTGTGTATGTATGGGGGGGGTGTCTTGGTTACTTATTTTGTTCTAGCTTCCTTCTCTCTGTCCCCCCTCCCTCAGACCAGACTAAAAGGGCCAGGGTCAAGTATTCCTTCATTGGGGGGGAAGGCCCAGATACAGATTGGCGATAGGGGAATAGAATACGCAGGATGCGGATATAATTTGCTTTCCTGATTCTGGCACCTTCTGTTTGGTATTGGTAGGTTTGTAGGGGGGTGGGATGGGGACTTAACATGCATGTGTGTAGAGGTGACCATACATGTAATTTTAAACTGGGAATGCATGGATGTGGGGCTACTGGACCTTCTGCCCTTTTAAATACAGAGGTGGCTGGGTCCTCTCTAAGGAAACTTGCCAGCAAAGCACTTTAACTGTTTCCTTTAGAAGACCTGAAGGGTGGGTATAAGAATTAAGCTGTGGTCCCTGGGATCCCACCCCAAACCTAATTTCTGAGGACAGGGGGATTGCTTTCCTTCCATCCAGTATCGCTGGGGGAGCTAAAAGAGTATCCGTGTTGACAGAGGGGTCTAGTCATGGTGAGAATGGGGCCACCCCCGGAGCTCTGTGTTTGGCAGGTTTGCTGAGCTGGCAGGGAGCTGGGGAGTGCCTGTGCTTAGGTGGAAAGGACACGGGCAAGTCCAGGCTGGCCATGGGAGTGTCTAGAACAAGGGTGCAAGGCTTTACCCTGTCTCTTTAGGGAGTAAGTGCCTTTCTCCTTGATCTGGGCTGATCATCCTCTGCCTATCCTTATACCCTTAGGTGTGTCACATTAGGTTGGGGTGGAGTTCCTTCTAGGTCATGTTAGCCAAGGGCTAACATCCTTCCCATGGGGATTTCTCAGCCAGTCAGCTGGCCATCTGCCCCCTTTTCTTATCCCCTTCTCCAGCTGCTCCTCAGACATTCCTAGCCAGCTCTTGGCAGGGGCCAGCTGTTTAGCCAGCCAGCCTCAGCAGTGATTCTGAAGTCTACTGCTGTGTTTTGAAGGGAATACTCCCTTTCCCACCACCACAGATTGCTGTGGGCACTGAATTGCTCATAGATTAGAAGGGAAAACCAGAGACATTTGGCATCAGTTCAGAAAGCCTGAACAGCTCAACTTTCTTTGTTGTTTTGGAGTGGGTTTGGGGGGTGATGAGGGGTGGTGGCAGTTGGTTTCTGGATCTCTGCAGCCATATGATGGCCAAGAAGAAGGGGTGGGCTAAGGTTGTTAGGTGCTAGGATTGGAGGAACTTTTACCACACTTCTCTCAGGCTCAAAGTCTCTGGGTTTTATCCCTCTTATCTCACTCAATCCTTACATCCTTAGTGTTTTCTGCCACCCACAATCTCTATTTTAATTTCCTTCCTATTGTCAGGAATGGGTAGGGAGGCTTGATGTCAGTGTGGCTTTGTTGCCAGTGAATCTCACGCACTTTAAAATCCTGTGGCTTGTGACCCCTTCATCAGATTAAAGTGGTAGAAGCTTCTGTAATAAGTGGAGCCGTTTTTGGGGGTATGAGGGGAAGTGGTGGGGAATGTGTCCACAGCTCAGATCGGCGAACTCCAGCATCTTCTGGCCTAGGATAAAGTCCCAAGTCCTCAAGAGATGGTATGAGAATGGGGTGCCCCTTTGTAGCTCTGACAGAGGACTGATGCCGTCCTGCTCAAAAGGGGCCTTGGATTCATCCCTCCCCACTATCACACACCTCTCCTCTCCCCAACAATTGGAGCATCTGCCACCACATGAAGACCAGCTCTGTCACTCTTTATTGGAACAGCTCTCTGAGTCTCTGTCAACACAAGATCTGTCTTAGTATGGACAGGAGTGGTCCAGTTTGGAAGAGTGGCCAGCAGAACTTTGGAGACATCCAATATAAGAGAAGCAAACTGTAGACCACAGGGTGCAACATGGGACAGAACACTTGACTCTGGGTTTATTTTTTTTATATATAAACCAAGAATTTAAAAAATTACTGTAATATAGAGATCTTCTGAAGAGACTTTGCAACAAAGAACATATAAAGAACATGATCTCCTGGGCACATTAAGCAGCATCTGAGCGTCGGAAGGAAGGGTGCTCCTCATGCATTGGAGAGCAGCATGGGCTTTTAAGCAGACACCAAAGTTATTGCACATCCTTGGGAAAGTGGAAGGGGACTATAAGGTTATTGAAGGGTCTGCCTAAATTTCTCTACCTTGCATGTTTTGGCTTATGGCTTTGGCTAAAGTATGACGTAGCAGGGGTGCTAAGGTGCTAAGCTGAAGCCTTGTGGACTTGTTTAAAAAAAGGGGGAGGGAGTGCTCCTTACTCCCTACTATGCTGGAAGCCAGCAGAAGGCATCCTGCAGGACTGAGGAGAGGCTTGGGGAAATGGTTTAGCGGCCTCCTCCCCCTCCTAGGCAGCCCCCCCATCTGCTCCCGCTGAGATCGTGTATATGGGGAGAAGCAGATAATCTCCCCCCTGCACACAGTTGTTAATCCCTTGCAGCAGCTGGAGATGGGGCTTGGGCAGAGAGGGTGGGAGGTGCCTATGCGCATCTCCGCCCCACACATCTCCTGCCAGGCAGGCACTGGGCCAGGAGCCTGAGTAAGTGGGGGATGGAGGAGGGTGGGTAGGACAAGGAAAGGGATGGGCATTTGGCTCCAGGCAGTGAGGCTCTGCCTCTCCCTTTGGTCCCAACTGCAGCTCTGCTTGGGAAAGGGGGCAGGAAGAGGTATCCTCTGGGTGGACAGAGCCAGCTCAGGGAAGGAGTCCTGATGCCCTTGGTTGGGGGGGGCAAGAACAAAGGGAGGTGGGTGTTGGGGTCTGGGGAGAGGGACTTTATCTCACAGACCCCCTCCCCTGATTCATTCAGAGCGAGACTCCTCCAGGATCTGGGGTAGGTTCTGGTCCCGAATGGCAGGTGCAGGGGCTGGGGGCTGGGCGACAGGAGCCCGGGCAGGAGTAGAAGGGGGCAAAGGGGTCTTGCTAGCAGCATGGTAATCATGAGTGGCCTTGGGCTCATGGGTGTGGTAAGAACCCTTGTAGCGATGATTCTGCAAGTAGAATAGGACCAAAAGTCCCACCAGCCCCAGTAGCAAGAGAGTCACCACAACTGGAGGAAAAGGAAAAGATTATTGTGGGTGCTAGGCATTTTATATCTTTATATTACATATCTTTGCCCAACCTACATTAAAACTATAACTATTCCTGAACTCTTGGAGGAACTGAATTCCTGGCACTTGGAGGCATAATATCTCTGATATTGGCCCCAAACTCTATTCCTCATCCTAGCTTGTTACTCCATACCATCCCATTCCTAGGTAGGGTAAAAGAAAAATGAAGAAATGAATATATGCGGTTATATTCCTCAGATGTTCCCAGAAAGCCTCGGGAGTTACCCGGGCTGAAGCCTCATGAGGGTCTAATGGAAATAATAATAACGGAAAGCCAGTCTGGCCTAGTAGAAACAGTTGTTAATAAATCTCCACATGCTTTAAAAGCCCCCAGCCCCCAAATGGGGCCCCTGCCCCGTGTGACCATCCCCAGACCTCCAGGTTAAAGAACAGGGAACACGTTAGCAGTAGTGAAACCAGTAACTGCTACTCACAGCCTATGATGATAGCGACCCAGCCATCGTCATGATAGTAGATGAAGTCTGCAAGAGGGCGAGAGGTTCAGTCACTGGAAACACTAAGGTCTCCTCAGGAGGAAGCCCCTGCCCCTTACCCTGGGACACTTACCTGGTGGCAGGTACCAAGGATCCAGCTCGGGTGGCACCTCAAAGCCAGAATGTGGCATAGCACCACAGTTAGACTCAGCCAGGTCCCCCTGAACACGAAGGGCTTCAGAAATCTCACGGGGAAACGGTCGGGGGGCCCGGAAGTGGGTTTTAAGCGGGGCCACATTGTTGAAGCGAACACCCGAGAGGCAACCTGAAAAGCCTGGCGTGTTGTAGCGCTGTATCTCGGGGTCAATCACTCCCGTCTCTGGAGCAAATCCCCAATGAAAGGAAGGGGAGGGTCACTTCCTGGAAGAGCTGTAACTCTCAGCTCTTTCAGACTCAGCACTGATCCAAAAAAAAAATTTCACCCTCAAATCAACTTTTTTTTTTTTCTTTTTGCTGAGGCAAATGGGGTTCAGTGACTTGCCCAGGGTCACACAGCTAGGGAGTGTTAAGTGTCTGAGACCAGATTTGAACTCAGGTCCTCCTGACTTCAGGGCTGGTGCTCTATCCACTGCACCACCAAGCTGCCCCCTCAAATCAACTTTTTAAAAACAAATCATTCAGAAGGTGAAGAGACAACCTGACAGACAACAAATGCTTTGGGTAAAGACCCCCAAACCCAGAAGTGTTCCACTGTGGTAGCATGAGGGGCTCACCTGGGGGTATAGGAGGGAGAGGAAAGAAGCACCTACTATGGGGCAACTTTGAATTAACTAGTTTTCCTTGCTAATTAGGTGCCGGGCTGATTGATTTTTATGCTGTTTGTTAGAGAAGCATCAGTGCTATCAGCCTTCTAAACTTTGTTGCTTTGGGGCAAGGCCCCAGTTGCCCTGCCTTAGTCTTGCCTCTTTTCCTTGTTTTTTTCCATAACTCAGTCTTTATTAGTTCGGTGTTGCTTTGACTTCTTCCCCAGGATTTTTCAGCCTTGGCTCCCTGGCCACCACCCATTTCCTAACTGCAAAGTCCCCATAACACCTTACCCATAACGCGCCCCAAGTACAATGCCTTTGGTGAGTCCAACTGACTGTCCACAAGCAGTGAGAATTTCTGTTCCATCAGGGGGAAGTAATCCACCTGGAATACGGCAAACAAAACACACAGACACCCCTTACTTCATCCGGACAGTGATGAGATCACTTGAAAGATCCTCCTAAAACGATCCAGCCCTTGCCCAGATAATGCTCCACCCCTCCCCCCACAACATCCCCCCCCCCTTCTTTGCCCACCTGGATAAAGAGGCTTCTATAGACACGGGTGATGTTGATGCTGTGGGACTGACCATCAGTGACAGGCCGGGTGGTCAGTGGATACACATAAGGGCTAGTACCCAGCTGGTAGCGCAGCTGCAGGGTCCCTGCAGGGGAGGGGAGCTGCCAACATAACACCACTTCCCCAAACTGGGTAGCCACCACCCTCCCCTTGCCCTGATGTCCCCGTGCCCGGTGAGTGCCTAGGGAGAAGGGGCAGACTGGTCCCCGGCTTGGATGGACTGGAGGTACATACTAAGGAGCTTCGGGATTGGCTGAGGGACATGCAGGGCGCCCACAGGGCACTCACCATCCTCCTTGATGAGCACAGCCATGTAATCCTGGACAAAGGAGCTAACATAGAGGAGGATTGCGGGGGCCGAGGTGGTACTGAAACTGAAAGAGACCTCCTCCCCAGTGACGTTGTAGACCGGCCCCCGGTAGCCAGGCACGGGCCGGCCGGGCCGAGGGTACTCGGGGAGCTGGTAACCAGGACCATGATATCCAGGCACGTAGCCAGGGGTGTCGTAGCCAGGGACGTAGCCAGGCTCGTAACCAGGCACTGGGCGGCTCAGCATGTGGGAGAACTCCTGAGCGGCAGAGCGAAGGGCGGACTGCAGGTTATAGCGCACCCAGGTGCCTTCCTCAAAGAACCCGCCGATGTCTGGGGACAGGTGGCGTGTCAGAGGCCTTCCCCGGCCCCGGCCACGGAGCATGAATCAGGACACTTCTGATCGATCACCCGCCTCCATTTCTCTCCCTTTCCTTGTTCTTTCTCCTCGTGCCCCTCTGCCGTGGCAAGTCCCTTTTCTCTACCCTTAGTCACAATGTCCTCCCACCTCTATTACCATTAACTTGCACCCCTCTCCACTCTCCCTCCAACGGCCACTCACAGGTAGACTTGAGGAGGGAGATATAACTTACATCCCCCTCCATCTTTCCTTTCCAAGGAGAATCAATCATACTGCCTAAGGCCAGTCCTACTCTTTTGCCTTGGTGATGGTGAAATTGAAAATGTTTTATTTATTATTTATTTTATTAAATGTTTATTGTTGGGAGAGGGGATCCGAGTTTTCAGGCCTTTTAGGGGAACCCCTGATTGCCCATCCCCAGCCCAGTGTTATCAAAGGGCTAGAACAGGTTTCCCTGGAGCAGGGGGCCCAGGAGAAATACTGGGGAGAGCTCTAATTCTCAGAAAGAATGCCTGTCTGCATAGTGCCCCCCAAGCCGCCTCACATCGCCCAGGACCCCTCCCCAAACTCCTCCACTGACCGTGGTTGCAGTAGGGCCCTTCGAAGGCTGTGAGATCACAGTCACATGTGTAGTAGCTGTACCGTTCCACACACCGTCCACCATGAAAACAGGGGAGCTTTGGGTGAAGACAGCGGCCGGTGCAGTTGGGTGAGGTGCCCTGAGAGGCATTGGCCCGGCCCTCCAGGTTCAAGGTGATTCCATTTAGGCGCATTGCCCGTAAGCAGCCCAGGAAGGGACGCCTCTTGTGCTC
>JAJPUD010006266.1:24623-42289 GCA_023553655.1 Myrmecobius fasciatus | reverse complement strand
TCGGTAATTAATTGGGCTAAAGCCTCAGGAGAACCTAATGGAAATAATAATAATAATAATGGCAGAGTAGAAACAGCACTGGCTTTCTAATGAGAAAATCAATTTTCCATATCTCTGTTCTAGTCTTGGGGAAATCAATTAATTTGTATGGATCTCAGTTTGCTTATCTACAAAATGAGAAGATTGGATTAGATAAGCTCTTAAAACCTCTTTCTACTCTAAAAATATGATATAATCAGTGATTGCATATGGGACAAATTGTAACTGGGATATTGAGGGGCAGAAAGAAAGACTTCTAGGTTTCTTCGGCAGAGAGAAAAATCCAGTGGGAAACTGGAAAAGGAAGGTACTAGGTAATAATAATAGCTAACACTGTAAGGTTTAAAAGCACTCTACAAATACTATCCTCATAACAACCGTTATAGGTGTTATTATTATTCTCATTTTACAGATGAGAAAACTGAAACTGAAGAAAGCTAAGGGACTTGCCCAGCTAGTAAATAAATGTCTGAGGCTGGATTTAAACTCACTTCTTCCTGACTCTAAGCCTAATGCTTTGTCTGTCTACTGTGGCACCCAGCTGCTTCATATCTCTGGTCCCAAGATGCCAGATGAGCCTCATGGATCCTAGGCCTGCTTCCCTTAGCTAAGGCCAGGAAAACTATTGCCAGTCAGCCAGACTAACTAATCAGCTAGCTAGTTAATGTCCATTAACTTCATAGGTCATTTCCCACATATTTGTAAACAGCTCTGTCCTTTTCCAAAAAAAATCTGTGGTTTATTGCTGTTATTCAGTCATGTCCACTTCTCTGTGACTCTATTTGAGTTTTTCCAGCACAGATAAGGAAGAAGTTTACTATTTTCTTCTCTGGCTCATTTGATAGATGAGGAAACTGAGGCAGAGAGGGTTGTGGCTTGCCCAGAGTCCCACAGCTAGTAAAGAATCTGAAGCCAGATTGGAATTCATGAAGATTGAACCTTCCTGGTTTCAAACTCATTGCTCTGTCCACTGGGCCATCTGGCTACCTAACCTGTAGCTTGTGTTTCAGAAAAAAGAGCCACCCCAGATGATGAAAGGTCAAGATATTCTAGTGGTGGTTCCCCTCCTCTGAGAATGTAGCAAAGGCAAAAGAATCATAGGGGATTAATTAAATTGATCCAATTCCATATATAAATTGAATTTTAAGAAGAATTATGAGTAAGTCCTGTAGAGTAAATCTGGAAATGATCAATAGATTTGGTAGGGCTCATGTGCCTTCACAAGGTGGATGGGATGATAGGAAGGGAAAGAATCAAGAGAAGCCAATGGGGTGCTGCAGAAAGAAAGCTGCTTCTGAAATAAAAAGACATGGAGCCAACCCCAGACCTGAGGCATGAAACCTTAGGCAAATACTATAACCTCTCTGAATCATGATTTCCTATTTATATAATGAAATTATTAGACTAGATGACCTCTGAGTTCTCTTGCAGATCTAAATTCAGGTTTCTGATCCTTTAAGAGGGACTGGAGTTGGTGACTAAGTTAGGGAACAGAGAAGGAAGGATCCCAACTAGTTATAAACAGAGAAATCTAGAAATTGAAATGCTATGATAATTGTGGAAATATGTGTAGAAGAATTTTGTATGTTTAACACATATTGGATTACTTGCTATTTAGGGGAGGGGGAAGGGGAAAGGAGGAGAAAAAATTGGGAACACAAGGTTTTGCAAGGATGAATGCCGAAAATTATCTTTGCATATGGTTTGAAATAAAAAGCTTCAATAAAAAAAAGACAAAAGAAAGGAATTAAAATGTTAGAATATATGGAGCAAGAGATTGACTTGTTGATGAGCAAGATGAGAGACTGCTTTAGTTCTAGAAACAGGGGTCTCTGCTCACCAACAGTAAGAGGCCGGTCATACTCAAGCCAGATGTAGGTCTGAAGGGGCATTGGTCGAATCTCCCAAGGTCGATGGTCAACTCGGAGCCGGGCCAGTTTCACATTGATCTCAGCCCGGACCAGGTGCCACTCATCATCATTAAATTCTATGTCCTCAGCATGGACCGTTAGGTTTTCATCACCATTTCCCACATCAAAGGCAAAAACTATATCTCGAGTGGCTAGAGCATGGAGAGAAGAGGAAAGAAGCAAAGTTACTTCTCAAGGCTCTTCCAATTCCAAACCATAGGGATCCTCCCAGAACCTTGAAGATTTCAATATTTTTTCACCAATGAACCTCTCTTAACACCCCCAAATACTCCCAAATCTATTCATAAATCTTCTTCCAAACTTTCCTATCAGCATATCTCTAACTAGAAGTAGGTTCAATTTAATTTCCCTTTTGTTACTGTGGGTAAATCTGTAACCCATAAAAATTGGGGCAAAAATTGGCCAATTTCTCCTCATCTCTAAAATGAAGAAGTTGGACCAGATCATTATTTCTCAACTTCTAGGTCAAAGAGTTATTACAAGAGATACCTAAACAGTCACGTATTTTCTCAATCAGCAGTTACCAATACAACATTTACTGTCACATATACAATAATCACAATTGGGTGAGACATCTGAAGAATCGACACCTCCCGATTTTATGTTGCTTCTCATACTCACAAAATTTGAGAAAATCCCTCAACTCCCTTCTAACTCTAAACCCCTTTTCCCTCATGATACTCCCCACCCACTCTTTCTCCGAGGTCTCAGTCACATCCCTAACATAGCCCTTATTCCTTGCATCCTTCCCTGTGTCCTTCCATATCATAATCCACTCACTGTTGAGTTCTAGTCGAAGGTACGGTCGTCGCCACTGGCAAGGGCGGCCTCCCTGATTTTCGAGGAAGACACCAGAGTCAGCTGTGGTCTTGAAATAGAAAGAGACATCAAGACTGTAGTTGGCACGGATGGGAGGGAAGAGCAATGAAGCACCAGTGTGGAAAGAGATGGTATTCCAGGAGTTCCCTGAGGGGCACAGAGAGGAAAGCAAAGGGATGAGCAGGGAAGCCATCAGGGAGAAACAAAAGATGAGAGAGAAATGGAAGGAGGGAGAGAGACATGGAGGAGTGAAAGGGGAGGAAAGAAAAGGGGTGGGAGAAATGGAGGGCCTCAGATGGGAGAGATATCAATGGAAGGAAATACGGAAAAGACATGGGGGTACTGATCGCAACAGAGATGAGAGTCATGGAAGAACTTGGGGAACCTGAAGGAAACTTGGGTCAGACAGCTTGGATGTGAGAGCTGAAGAAATGCCCATTTGCAGGCCTGGCACTCACGGTCGCCATAGCAACGAAGAGGCTTCAGGAAGAACTGGGCCTCTGAATTAGATCGGTTAGTATCCCCAACAACCACCTGTGTGACGGGTAGGTGGTCCACAAAGGTCAGCAGTCCTTTGTCTGTTCTCCTGCAGGGGAGGGGACCGAGGATTAGAACTGGGGGCAGGGGGCATCAGGTTAACCCCCTGTTAAAATGTCAGCTTCTTAAGGAAAGAGAGGGTATTTTTAAGTACTTAATAAAGGGACAGTATTTTTAAGTGCTTAATAAATGCTGGTTGAATAAGGGAATGAGCTTTGGGGTTTTTTTTCAGGTTTCAAATTTTGCATCTCCTGAAGGTCCCTGATGCTCTTCAGGATTCTGTGTTACCCCTGCCATCCTCACCACTGGGGTTCATCAGCATCACAGTTGCAGTACAGTGTGGGATCCACACAGCTCTTATCTAGGCCACAGGCACAGCGCTGGATCCCAGGCTGAGATCCCCCCCAGTAAAAATGCTGTTCCTCATTCCGACCTATCCAGAAGCTGAAGGGGTAACCACCTGGAGAGGCAGAGAAGAAGTAAGGGTGCATTCTCTAGGTACGATTGCCTTTTGGTCTCCCTAAATATCCCCACCCAAGCTTCCTCTCTATCCAACAGACAGGCAGACAGACACACACACACCCTTTCCTCCAAAATCTTCCCTTAGCCCCTCCTATTACACTCTTGTCATCATGTCATCAATCATACTGAGTTAACCCTTCCTCAGCTAACATACCCCTAGAAGAGAGAATGGAAAAAGCACTGGACAAGGAGTCGGGGGCAGCTAGGTGGTACAGTGCAGAGAGCACTGGGCTTAGAATCAGGAAGACCCGAATTAAAATCTGGCCACACTTACTAGCTGTGTGACTTATTTATTTATCTCAATTCCTCATTTGTAAAACAGAGGCTCACTGGAGAAAGAATTGACAAACCACTCCAGTATCTTTGCCAAGAAAATCCAAAAGAAAAGCTCACGGGGTCACTAAGAGCTGGACACAAAGGAAGAACAATAGCAACAGGTGTCAGGTTCTTTGGGGTCTAATCCTGGCTTGGCTCCTAACTGGCAGTATAACTTTGAGCAATCACCTCACCTCTCTGTCACCCAGTTTTTTCCTCTATTAAAGACAAAGAGGCTGTGTTCTTAACGAGGTCTTTGGATTTGTTCTTCTAATATTTTGATAACTGTATTTCTAATACAGTATTATATTATATTACATATTGGATTACATGTATTATATGGATTATATTGGATTACATGCCATCTAGGAGAAGGGGTGGGAGGAAGGAGGGAAAATTGGAACACAAGGTTTTTCAAGGGTTAATGTTGAAAAAATTATCCTTGCATATGTTTTGAAAATAAAAAACTTCAATAAATAATATATATATGTATGTACAACTGTTATATCAATACATAATTAATATAACTGGTTTCCTCTGTAATCCTATATATTTTATTTTATGACCATAAGAATGTCATGCTGGGAAGAATTCCTTCCCCAGGCCTCCCCAGATTGCCAAAAGAGACCACACTACCCCCCCCCACACACACACAAAAGGTTCAGAGCTGCTGACCCATTCTACCACTCAAGATTCCTCCACTATTGTGCTATGGTCTTTTCATCATATCTTCTCTCACCTGCAGTGTTGAGCAGCCGGGAGTTGTAGCAAGAAAATTCAAGCCACTGCTCACAATGTTGAGAGGCGTTGGCCAGTGCACTGACCTCCTCCCAGGATGCATTCCAGTACTGGATAGCCCCCAGGAATGGGCGCTCCTGACTCGAGCCTGTCACCCGAGTCGTCCACTGCCGATCATGGCGCACCACTGTCCATGCCCGGTTCTCTGGGAATTGGGGTGAGAGTGAGAGTAAATGGCCCTTTCCTGGAGGTACCTTTGTGTTTCCCACACTGAATCACAGAGGAATAATTGGGGTGTGACAAGAATAGAATTCCCGCCCCCGGCCTGGATTGGGATTTTTCTCATGGGATCCTGGTTGGAGTTGGGAATAGGAGTGGACAGGGCTGGAAGACTAGCAGTTATGTGCAAAACTGGATTGCTAAATCTTGGTACCCAGCCTGCTGGCAGTTTAATCCCTTACTAACCCAACTGTTCCAGCCAAACCCCATTCCCCATTTCCTATCTGCCCATTATTCCACTTCGGGTTCCCACCTACCTCTGATGTCACAGTACACAACAAATGGCTTTAGGGGGCCACTGCCATCAGGGTCAATGGTGAAATTCCCAGAGGTCTTCCCACTGAGCCTATAAGCTTCACATGATTCTTTGTACAGGGCTGGTAAAGGGGCAAGGACAGAGTAAGGGGTGGAGAGGAGCAGCTTCGGCCCACCCCAGGCACCCCTGGGCACCCCCCGCTCCCTTCCCCATCTGCTCTACCCCTAAAAACCACACCATCCTCTGGTGCCCTCATCACCCCGCCCTTCCTTGACCGCCTGGCTCACGCTGGTGGCAGATCTCCCCCTTGTAGCCTGTCAGGTCACAGTAGCAGATGAAGTCGTCCCAGGACTGATAGCAACGGCCCCCATGTTCACATGGGTTTGGGAAGCACCTGGCATGGGGAATAGAGAAGTAGGGTCATCGTGGGAAATAAGGGGACAGAAAGGGAAGGTTCTCCCCAGGTTCCCTCCACCCAACACAACTTCTCTGTTTCCACACAGATTGATTAGCCAGGGCAGAACAAACTCTGCCTGGGGCTAAGGCAAGGTATGGCAGAGTCTCTGGGCACTCAGGCCACTGATGCTCCTATCCTTATTTCTACCAAAAGGACAGGTGAGACAGGTTCCCAGCCCCCCACTTCTCTCCCAGCTATAATGGAGCATATGCCCCATTAGCCCCATTGCATATGTCACTTCAAGGCAGGGTCAGGACAGGAGAAGAAGAATCATCCTATAAGGGGAGGTAGCAGAAATTCATCTTGAGAGTGGGGGCAGGAAGAGAGTATGGTCAGTCACTTCCATTTTGAGACTTGGGGGGAGGGTTTGGGGAAGTTGGCCTCTTCTGTGAAAGGGAGGCTTCTGTGCACCTGTCAGTGATACCGCAAGTGTCGAACAGGATCTCAGCAAATCTGCCAAGCCGATGGAATTCCACCAGGGTCAGGTTGACCAGCTGCCCATCCACCTTAAGCAGCTCCATGCAGCCGTGGAATGCCGTCTGGTTGGAATGGCAGCCCCAGAGGCCGGCTGGTTTAGGACAACCTGGATCAACCAAACATCCCTGTGATCACTCCTGGAACAATCAACCATCCCCTCTCCCCTGGAGGGAAAAGGGGCAGGGAAGACTGAATTACATGGGACACACCATCCCCCACCTCCCATACATAGCTATAGATGCACAGACATCTGGGGAGGAGATACTGCCTTCCAAGAGCAATGGAAACAAAAAAAACAAAAAACAAAAAAAAACAAAAACAAAAAAAAAACCAACTACCAGCCAACCTTGTGAAGCACAGGACATTGGGGAAATCCCTGGTCCTACTTGTAAATTTTCCTAGGTGTCTGTGGGGGTGGGAGGCAAGAAGTCAGCAATTTTGGCTATCACTCACCCCCAAAGAAATATGAAATCCCAGTACGGATCTGAAGGGGATGTGAGACCCGGAATTCAGCCCCAGCAACATCATCTATACTGATAACTGCTGTGTTTTCCTGTGCTGCAAAATTCACCTCATGCCAGAACCCATCATTGAGGCGGTATCCTTCAGGCAGAGGGGAGAGATCACGAGTCAGAGGGAATGCTCCCAAGAAGTCATTATCAGATGATGTTTTATATTCATCATAATCACCCAACAGCCTCTGGAGGTAGGCAAGGCAAGTAGGATTTCTTCAGTCTCAGTAGATTCCTCTCTCCCTCCCTCACCGTGTCCTATGGGTTAAAGTCTTATTGGTGCTACTTCTGGAACCCCCCCCCCCACTCACATAGACACCATTCTAGTTCAGGCTCTTACTCCCTGGTACCTTAACTATTGCAATAACTTCCTAATTAGTTTTCTTGTCTCAAGCCTCTCCCCTCATCAATTTATACTCCACATAGTTGCTACAATATTTTTAAGACACAAATCTGACCAAGTCACTCCTCTCTTCAAAAACCTTTGGAGGTTCCTGTGCTTCCAAGATAAAACACAAATTCCCCAGCCTAATTTCCTCCTGACTTTAGGCAATTTAATTAACTTCAATGGGTTGATTTCCTCACCTAAATTAGAGGTGGGGAGGAGGGGAGGAGGAGATTCTCTAAGATTTCTTAAAGCACTCTATCTATAACGCCTGGGGAAATTTTGGGTAAGTTTACATAACTAGTTAGTGACAGAGACAAGTTTTGAACCGATAGATGCCCTAATTCTTAGAAGTTTTCTTCCCCTACACTCACTTCCTTGAGGACTCAATTTAGCCTCCATTCCCTGTAAATAATAAAAGGAAACTCCAGCTAAAGAAAAAAAAATCCTCAAAAGGTTGAAAGAAATCTAGAATTTTAAAGTTTCATATCACAGATGCTGACAGCTATTTCTGCAGTCCAGTTTCAGGGGAAGGGAAGCAGGGGCTGTGTTAATAAGGGGCAGAAGCTAAAACCACTTGCAGCTCTAGAATGTTATTCAGAGAATAAATCCTAAACAAGGCAGAGATTTCCTAAGGCTACCCGCCCCACCGGAAAAAAAAAAAAAAAAAAAAAAAAAAAACCCTAGACCCGCGACTTCCCTGGTTTAAGGAACTCCCTGTCTAGAAATATCTTCTATCACCCAGCAATTTCGCTACAACTGATAGCTATAGAATTGCCTGAGGCTGTGACTAAAAAAAAAAAAACGAATCAGAAGTCTTGCATCTAGGTTTTTTTCCCCCGAGGCCAGCGGCCAGCCAGCCCTGCAGTAAAGTAATTGCCTTTCAAAGTATCAACAATAACCGGAGTAATAAATACACTGTAGCATTTTTGAAATACTCTTTGCAACTCTGGTAAGTAATACCATTTTCCCAGTCAGACTCAGACAGTTAAAAGGTCCTTAAGGTCATATTGATAAGATTCTAATCTCGTTCTTCCGACCCCTGGGCTTCTTCCACCCGGTCGGGCATCCTCCCCACTGCGGGACTTAAGAGGATACCAAGTCCCCTCATCTAGGACCAGGCAGGACTACTTTGGGGCTGAGAGAGTCCTGAGACACCTCTCTTCCCCCTCCACCCCAGCTCTCTTTCCCTCCCCCGCCCGTACCCCTCCCCTGCCGCCCGCACCCGCAGCAAACTGTAGCTTCTTGCGCCCTGGTTGAGCAATGGACACATTGACCTGGCCGTCACTGAGCATCAGCTCCACGTGGCCCAGCCCGTCTGACAGGCTCGAGAACAGCAGCAGCCCCGTAAGATCCCAGGTCCGAAAACGAAAGGAAACAGCAAGGCGGCCGCGACGGGGGAAGCCGGGCACCTGCACAAAGTTGTGTGGGCCGCCGAAATTGATAGGGTGCGGGACTGGATCCAAGCACCGGAAAGCGACCTTGCCCTAGAGCGGGGAGAGTGCGAAAACCAGCCCCCATCAACTTCATCTGAGAGGCTCTGACAACTGTCCCCTTGCTCTTTGACTCAGTTTTTCCTCTACTTGGTCAGTGATTGGAGTGGGGAGGGGGAAAGCTGGTCCCCTCCCTGCCTTCTGGACACAAGCTTCATAGGAGAGATTAGCGGGGGAGGAGAAGGTCATCCCCACCATCACTCTTTTCCCTCCCCATCTGCTATTTGTTATGGCCGGAGAGAAGACGGAGCTGAGTCAGCCGGTATCGATCCAGATAGCAGATCGATAGGATTGCCTAGGAGACCGCCTTCCTCCAACTCAGGGCGTGACCCCATCTCCTCTTTTCCCCTGATGGGTCTCAAGCCCGATATGGGGTCCCATGTGTCCTCTACTATCCACTTCTCCCCCGTACTGACCTCAGAAGAGATCCGAGAATGACCCCGGACAGCCAGGTCGGCGATGTTGACTCGGTTAAAGATTACATTTTCCATGCAGCCCCGAAAATTTTCCCGGTAAGGGAGATTCTTCTGCCTAGCCCTGACCAGGCCACCTATAAACATCTGCAGGAAAATGACGTGTAACGATGCCAGGGTGTCCGTCACCTCAAATCACCCTCATTTCTGTACCCACTTCAGGATGGACCTTCAGGAGAGCAAATTTTGCTCCAATAGCATCCCAGATTTATATAATGTATCACACGCACATGAGAACTCTTGCATTTACATGCCTTGCACCTCAACTCTACAGGTGTCCTAGACATACCCCTTTCTTAAAATGGACCCTTTTGTGTTTCTTCTCCATACACTTGCCCCCATTAGTATCTCCAAAACTCCCTCCGTCTTTGGAAAGTGTGATTCCACCCCCACCCCCCAATTGTCTGTACTCCTTCCTCCTCTCCCCTCATCACCTCTGTGTCTAGGTTTAGCTTCTCAAAATCTCCATTAAGCAGAAATCGCTGCACTTCACCATCCAAAGTCAAATTGACATCTCTGCCAAAGCGGTCCAACCTCAAGTAGTGCCAGTGCAAGTCATTGAGGACACCACCCGCGAATACAGTCGTATGGCCTGGGCTGGCATGGATAGGATTGCTACCTGGAAGGAGTTGGGAGTGGATAGATAAGAGAGAAGACACAGAGACCCAACCAGTGATGGCAGATAAGAGCCAGAAAGATCTGCTTTCAAATCCAGCCTCAGATGCTGGGCAAGTCACTTAACAACTTTGAGCCTCAGTTTCTTCATCTGAAAATGGGGATAACAGCATTTATCTCATTGGATCTCTGAGGATCAAGTGCAAAAATGCTAATGAAGCATTTTGCAAATCCTGAAAGAATAAATACAAGTTGTCCTTAGCTAGGCTCACATTCCCATTAATCAATTAATAAGCATTTTATTAAGCTCCTTCTTTGTGCCAAATTTTGTTCTAGTTGCTGAGGACACACAAAAAGCAAGGATTTAAAACTAGAAAGGACCTTAGAAATCATTCAGTCTAGCTTTGTCATTTTACAGAGGAGGAAACTTCGGCTTTGGGCTGGGAAATGATTTCTCTAAACTTCTATACAGAATGAAGGCAGACTTTTAATCAGATTCTCTTAACTCCAAACTTCATGCTCTTTCCATTACATCTCACTTGTTGACTGAACTAGCTGGGACCAGGGGGTTCCTAGACAGTGGCCCCCAAAAAATGTAAATAAGGGATCAAGGCCAAAGTCCAGCTCAGAAATTCAGTGAAAAGCAGGGTTTTAGCTTTAGATAAAGGGATTGAGTGAGAAATCAACAGTCAAGTGTGACTAGTTAGAACTGACACATCTTCCCTAGGACATCTAGAGAAGAGGCAGCTTCAACTATTCTGGAATGAGAGCTAGGGAAGGCAGTCCTGAGTGGAGCCCCTGGTGGCAGACTCACCGAGACTCATGTGCATCCACAATTGAGCGTTCTTGAGCTCCAGAGTCACATAGTCACCCTGAATCCCCTCTGAGTGCAGAAGAAGTCCTTCTTTCTCCTCTGTCTTAAAGCTGAAGGCGATGACATCCCATAGGGTACGGCTCACCCCCTTGGGGAATCGGTAGGAGATAGCATCATCTCCATCAAAGTATAGCACGTCTGATTCTGAAAGGAACAGTAGCTAAATTCACCTAACACTGGAAGGTTTACAATATGCTGTTGGGGCCTAATCTTGGACCCTCACAAAGATTGAGTGAGATAAGTTTGAGCCTTCTGAAATCTGAAAGGTTTAAGGAACTCATCCAGATCATACAAGTATGTATGCATCAGAATTCAATTAGAAAGCCTAGTAGTCTGTCTTTACTCCAAGCCCAGGACTGTCTCAGCCACTGATTCCCATCAATTCCCTCCTACCACTGTGTATACCTATCCTCAGCTCTCAACCAGTCTCCAATCACAGGGGAAGAACTCCCAGTTCTCAAAGACCTCGAAGCCCTCAACTGAACCTCTTCCACTGAATTCTCCTTTCCTTATCCTTTCTTTTCCCTCTTTCTTTCCCCCTCCCCCATCATGGCTCATAAATATGGAGACCCTTAAGAATACTCTTTCTTCAGTTGGTCCTTACTGTAAGGACATCCGTAGAGTCCAAGTCTCAAGCCAATTTTGCCTCGTGGGTTCCAGGCTAAGGGCACGATCCGAATGTACCTGGCAGTTATATGATAGTGGAGGTCATGCCGGACCACCGCGGACTCATTCACGTTCCCGAAGAACGTCTAGGGGGAAAGAAGGAAGAGGAGAGCCCCTGAGAGGACTAATGAATCCGTATCCCTTACAAAGCAACAGGCGCTTTCCCCTAGTCTCCACCTACCCTCCACCTGCTGACCCCACCCTAAGGCCACCTGGTGGACAGGGAGGCCCCGAAATTAGGGACTAGGGACACCAGAATGTTTTCCACTAAACAATCAATAAATCCTCTGCCTTCCAGCTCCCACCACCCATACCGAATTGTGCCCGCGCTGGTAAAAGGGCGTCCAGCTGTCTATGCGGTCGCCATAAAGCAGCATATAGCGTGTGACCCAATCCCATGAGTTGAAGGAGCCCTGCGTGGCCACAGCCCTTATCTTATGCTTCTTCATCAAGTCAATCTGTAGCCAGGGGTTCCGGTCCCCAATGGCAGGCGACCATCCACTTGTGCCTACAGACCCCAAAAAAGTGCATGTCATAAATCAGGAGGCCACCTGACACCTGCCCAACTCCGCTCAAGGAGATTTCCCACACGCACTTAGGTGTCTCGCATGCACTAGAGGTTCCGTGTCCCCGAGCCCTGGTGCTCCTCACCGTGGAGCCGAGCGAAGCGGGGCCCAGTGAAGAAGCCGTAGTAGGAAGAGGCTCCCAGCGAGCGATAATACAGCGAGGCCACCAGTTCTTCATCACAGCCATCTGAGGGACCGGGAGATAAGAGACAGCCAGTGTCGGCTCTCCACTAACCTTACCGATCTTTCTGCTTTTAGTCCTCAGCGCCTTTTCCTTCCTCTCCCTGTACGGGTGCTCCAAGGATAAGAAAGTCCCCTTTCTCCAGAGCCATGCGTCCAGAGCCAGTCTGAGACCAGAGCCCTACCCGCCTGCCCCACCCTATCCTGATCTCTGCTGCAGCAGAACCCCCACAGCCCAGGAGGATTAAGTCTTTTCGCTTCCCAACCAGACCCCACACCCAGGGCAAGAGAGCCCCAGAACTCAGGGGAGCTTGGGAGCTTTAGGAAAAGGGTAGAGGAGGAGAAGGGAGGGGTAAGGAAAAATTGGGGTCCTTGTCTCGGAGCTGCATTGCGGAGGCAAGGAAAGGGAGAGGGAGGACGTGAGGGAATAGAACCCGAAATTGGGAAGGAGGCTTAAGATTTCCCCTCTATACTATCAACACGCCACCACCATTCCCCAACCGCAATGCGGCTGAATCCCAGACCCGCCCGCCAGCATCCTTCTGTTTCCTGGTTGCTGATCCTCCCTGCACTTCCCTCTCGGCCCGATACTCACACCAGCCCCAGCCTCTGGCTCCAGTGACCGCTGCAAGCAGAATACAGAGCAACGAGGTGCCCATAGTGCCCAGAAGGGCCCTGGGCTCTGCCCAGCTCTCAGATGTTCCCTCGCGATTTTTAAGGGTCCAGAGACTTCTTTTCTTCCCTCTACTCCCCTTCTCCCCTTCTCCCTCACTCTTGATCTGTCTTTTTTTTTTTTTTTTTGCCCACTCTCACCTCTCTCCCCCCTCCCAGCCTTCTCCCGTCTTCTCCTCTTACATCCCTCAGCCTCCCCCGCCCGGTTCGCGTTCCCACCTCACGCGCCGCTTCCCAGGACCTCGCGCGCGCGCGCACGCAACACGGACAAGCGGGAAATGGTATGAGAAAGGCAGTTAGGAGAGCTGATGCGGGGAAATCTCTGAAGACAACAATATAAAGGAAAAACAGAAAGACCAGGAATAAAAGGGAATTGTCAAGTACAGTACACTGGATGAGTCTGAAAAGAATAGTAAAAACTGAATTCATAGCACTTTCCTGAAAAACAACTTGGAGGGGGCAAAATTTCCGAGACAGAGCAGGGAACACACACACAATGTTAGGAGGCTCAGAGAAAAGGTGGGTTGGGGGTGGGGATGACAAGGGGTAAGATTTGGAAGGAGAACAGGATGCCAAGATCAGGAACGGGAAGGGGAAAGGGGGAAGGGAAGGAAATAGGGGAAAAGGGGATAGAGAGGAGAGACATGGGGACAACAGGACCAAAGGGCCCCTAATCTTTAGCCTCCCCGCCCTCACCCTCACTCTCCGCCCCTTCCTTCCTGTCCCACAAGTTTTAACTTCTCCCCCAACCAGACCACCTCGAAAACCGGTTTCACGGGGAGATGGGGACTCAACCATTGGAACAGGTGGGACTTGGGGTGAGGCTAGAGGGATGGAAATGGGGGTTGTTTGGGGGTATGGAGAGAATCAGAGGTTGGTCATTGGTGCTTCCAGCCTTACTGAGCTGGGAAGAGGCTGTGGATACTTTTTTTTTCTTGTCACTGCCTGTTGATCTTGGACTCCAGTATTGATCTCAGACATTTAAACCACTTAGAATTAAGGGTTATAGAAAGGTGAGAGGTGCCACTGAGCCATGATTAAGACAGTAGTTGGTATCTGAAGAGGCCTAAGCCCTGGAAATCCCCTAACATTTTGATCAAGTGATTCCCGGGAGAAAACCAGGCCAAAAGAGCGGTCAGCACAGCTGTCTTGGGGGGAATGGAGGGGAGGAGCAGAAAGACAGACAAAGAAAACTAGAGACAAAAACAGAATATGCAGAATTCCCCACCACCCCCTCCTAGACTTCAGACTCCTGCTTGCGGTGGGTAACCATCATTATTGACTCACTATTGAGGAGAAAGAACATTAAGCCTAATCAACAAATGCTAAATGAGCCCTACTGGGTCTAGAGTTTTATGCTTCTAGACATACCCAGCCAGTGGTCTGGCATAGGGCGCTGGTTTGGGGCCAGTTTTGAGAAGAATATCCTAATACTGCCCCTAGCTTACAATGTGTTAGGTGCAGCTCTTAGGGGCTAATAAATATGTTGAGGGAGGATGTCTAATCGGTTCAATCCCCATCTCCTTCTCCCTTTCTTCCCTAGGTCACCTGGTGGACCTTGTACTCTGGGGAAAATTATGATGTCTACCCTTCAGTACCTCTACCAGAGCTATGCCATAAGGCAGATGTCCAGTCTTTCAGCAGGGCCTTTCAACCAAGTATTTCTCTCATAGTGGCTGCCTTTGGCCTGGCAGGCAATGGCCTTGTCTTGGCCACCCACCTGGCTGTCCATCGGGCAGCCCGCTCTCCAACCTCAGCTCATTTGCTCCAACTGGCCTTAGCAGACCTACTTCTGGCATTGACTTTGCCCTTTGCAGCAGCTGGAGTCCTGCAGGGATGGACACTGGGCAGCATTCTCTGCAGAACAGTGTCAGGCCTCTACTCAGCCTCCTTCCATGCAGGTTTCCTCTTCTTGGCTTGCATAAGTGCTGATCGCTATGTGGCCATAGCACAGGCTTCCCCAGGGGGCCACAGGCCCCCAGCTCCTGGCAGGACCCATGTGGTCTCTGCAGCAATCTGGCTGCTTTCCATCCTCCTGGCGCTGCCCTCTCTCCTCTATGGTCAAGATGGTCAGCGAGATGGACAAAGGCGATGCCGACTAGTATTTCCTGAGGGTCTGACCCAGGCAGTCAAGGGGGCCAGCGCCGTGGCTCAAGTGATCCTGGGCTTCGCGCTGCCCCTCGCAGTCATGGTGGTCTGTTACGCCCTGTTGGGCCGGACACTGTTGGCCGCCAGAGGGCCAGAGCGTCGCCGAGCACTGCGCGTTGTAGTGGCCTTGGTGGTGGCTTTTGTGGTCCTGCAGTTACCCTACAGCCTAGCCCTGCTGTTGGATACCACAGACCTGCTGACTGCCAGAGAGCGAAGTTGTTCAGCTAGCAAGCGCAAGGATATGGCATTGTTGGTGACCGGTGGTCTGGCCCTGGCTCGTTGTGGACTCAATCCTATACTTTACGCCTTCCTAGGGCTGCGCTTTCGCCAAGATCTCAGGAGATTGCTTCGAGGTGGGTGCTTCCGACGCAGCTCCAGTCAACGAGGTCGCTGTCCTCGCCGACCCCGTCTTTCTTCGTGCTCGGCTCTCACGGAGACTCACAGCCTCTCCTTTTAGCGAACTCTTTTTTTTTCCCCGAGGAACTGGGTGGGGGGGTATATAGGGGATGGGGGTGGATGGGGAGGTGGGGGCATGTGCAAGGGATTGAATGTTATTGGGGAAGGAGAGCTTGGGGAGACAAGTAGGAGTTAAAAAGAATTTCTTCTGTTTATTTTGAGATTAAAATTCAAATTCTAACTTAATTAAGAGGAGCAAGATTACCAGAAAATTATCTGTAATCAACAACTGTTAGGATTTTCATTCACTTAACTGGAAAGGACTGGCCTGACAGGTTACTGCCCCGCCCCTCTCCCCTCACGCCGAGAATAGAAAGGCAAAAGGAAGCTAGGTGTAAATTCCCCAGAGAAACAGTTAAGGTTGCGTGGAAACTGCATCGAGGGGAAGAGGACAGATTGCTTCATATAGAAAACAAAATAGTAAATAAAACAAGTTGAAAGCAAGCAGTTTGCACCTAGGAGCTTTCAAGTCTCTAGAATAGACTGCCTCATAGACTATTCGAGCTAGAAAGGGTCTTCCATTCTCATTTCACAGAGAAGTAAATTGAGATAGAGAAAAAATGACCAGCCTCCTAAGTCTCAATTAGGGAGGGCAGGAGTTCCTGCAGCTCTTTCTCAATCTTCTGTGCACAGGGCCAGAGGAAATGGGATGAGCTTGCAAGACAGGAAAAACTTCCTGACCGTCAAGGGTAGAAGGTCTGGAAAGGGAGGATAAAGGTGACGAGTGTGTCCATCCCAGGAGACCACCTTCTGTCTATCCAAGCCAGGGAGAGATCTCTTTGGCGGAGGTCATCTACTGACCTCTGGGGAAAGTCCCTTTAAGTCTTGCTCTAACCAAAGGCTAACTTCCGAGGAACACGTGACCGACCCCGGGGTGTTTTTTTAGAGCCTAGAGCAGAGCCTGCTCGCCACAGTGAAAGGAGAGGCGGGGAGGGGTGGGGTCTGGGCGGAGCCCCGGCGGATCCCCTCCCCAGTACTCCGCAGGTCTGTCCTCCTGGGACCTCCTGCGGCCAACTGGAGCTTAGATCTAGGAAGCCGCTCCAAGTTCGACCTCAGTCCCCTGTACGGAGAGGGAGAGGGATAGAGATGGGGCCAGGAGCCGCTGAATCCCAGGGAGGGCACCAAACTCCAGCCACTGGGGGCTGGAGTCCCGAACCCTTCACCCAGAGACTGAGGGAAGCGCTGCTGAGTCAGCAGCGCGCGCTCTCGACCCTTCGCCTGTGCACGCCTGGTCTCTGTCTGGGCTCTTCCCTCAGAATCCTTGCTTTCCCAACCTAGCGACTTGGTTAACCCTTTCCTACCCTGGACCGTATAAACATAAAAAAGTGTCAGGGATGGAAGTAGAGGGGGGGTGGGGGTGGGGGGGACAGAGGAGAGGAAGTCATCCTTACTCCAGCTTTGAGTTCCCGGACTTTTATTTACGCCGTCCCAAAATGCAAGAGTCAACTTCTCAGCCCCAGTTTCAAGGAAGTTCTGAGCTCTAAAATTTTGATACTGATTCTTCTCTTAGCTTAAATGCTTGCCTCAGTTTCCTCGGTCTAGAAAGGAGGTGGGCATAGGCGAGAGCAACATGTGTCTTCCTTCTACAGAAGATCGAGGGAAATACCTTTTCCACTTAGACCGGCTCGAGTCCCGAGAAAGCTTTCCCACATAACTGCCCCTAGGGCCAAGGCACAAATCTAGTGGGGTCAGAGAACTTCCATTCAGGCTGTCTTTCGCCCCCTAAGTGCCTTGTCCCCATGACACTGGAGAATCTGCTCCAAGAAGAACCTTCTTCCAGGTTGCTTTTTTCACTGTCATTTTATTTTTAATTTTTTTTCCAAGGGAAAAAAAACCTACCTTCTTTCTTTTCCATCTCCCTTTCCTCACTGAAAAAAAAAACACTTTTGTAACATATGCATACTGAAAATTATGCATAAACAAATTCCTGCATTGGCCTTGTCCAAAAAGTATCTGTCTACACCGACTCCCTCACCTTTCACTTCCCCCTTCCACAAGTTCAAGCTTTTTGAGAAACAAGTTAAAGGGTTAAAAGGAGAGCGTGGAGGCGGGACTGTCTAGGCGTTGAACAACTAGCCCAGGACCTCAGAGACTGGGGCGTGGTTTACGTCTCAGCTCCTTTTCTCTCTCTCTCTCTCTCTCTCTCTCTCTCTCTCTCTCTCTCTCTCTCTCGTTCGCTCGCTCGCTCTCTCGCTCTCTCGCTCTCTCGCTCTCTCTCTCTCTCTCTCTCTCTCTCTCTCTCTCTCTCTCTCTCTC
>JAJPUD010006266.1:11837-24223 GCA_023553655.1 Myrmecobius fasciatus | reverse complement strand
GGCCCGGAGCGTGTCGTCCCCCCTCCCCTCCAGGCCCCAGACATTGAATCTCCCACTGGCTCTGGATAGGACCCTGCTGCACCCCAACCTCAGACCCTGCCCTATACCTCCACCTCTCCCGGCCCCGCACGCTGCCTCTTTCCTTGGCTCAAGTCCTTCGACCTGTTTCCGCGACTCCCCACCCCCAACCATCCACCCCTCCTGCGGCTCAACAAGGCCGCCTGAGCCCCCGAGCCCCTTGCTGCCCGGATGCCTCTTCCAGGGGGGCTCTGGTGGCTCCTTTGCTGCCGTCGGGGCTTCACTCTACTGCGGAGGGACTACGGAGACGGAGAGCTTGGTGGCGACGCAGACGAGGACGAAGACGAAGAAACATTTGAGCTTCGCACCCCAGGTTCGGCGAGCTGCGGAAGGGTGAGTTCGGGAGGCCAGCCGTTCTTTCTCTCCAGCCGAGCGTCTTACTTTCAACTCCTCCAGACGCTTGTGCCATCCCGGTCCCTTTGAGAGGCCAAAGTGGGCGGGGGGGGGGGAAGTGGGGGGAGGGAATGTTCTCTCCCAGTCCTAGGGTTTCTCTCTTCTTCCCTCCTGGGGGCAGAGGGTCAAGCCCAGGCGGGACCTTTTTGACAGCCCCACGCAGCATTCTGGGGCGCTGTCCACCTGCTGGGGCCCAGAGGCAGGGGAGGCGTCACGCGTGGCCCTGCCTGGCCCGGCCTCTCCCTTCTCCTCCTGGCTCGCGTCCCGTCCCGTCTCCTTCCGCCTCCGCCAGCACAGAGGAATGTGGAGAGTCCGGCTGGGCGACTCGGACTCCTGAGTCCGCTCCGCTCCCTGCCTGCCAGGGCAGGGGCCAGAGGCAGCAACTCCCTTGGGGGGAACTAGGAGGGGTAGGAGGAAACCTGAGACAGTTTTGTATTGTGGGTTAGGGTACCTGCTGTCGTGGACCCTTGAACACTTTTCGTCTACCCGGTACAGAGATTTTCTCCTGCCTCCCCTCGGGTGATCCAGGGAATAAGGGAAGACTCACTTGACTCTGCCCCTGTGGGGAAACTGAGGCAAAGAGGGGCTAGAGTCTGAACCTTCACTCCCATACCACTGACATAAACCGAGTCTTCCTTTTACACTGAGGGTCTTTCCCATTCTCTTCAGCGTTTTCTTCCCACCCGCCCTGGGGTCCCCGACAGGCCCGGTGGCTGAGTGCCCGGGTGGGGCGGGTTGCACCGCGGGCCGGCGCCAGCACCTGGCGGAGGCGGAGGGAGGATAAATATAGAGGGGCGGGGAGTGACACGGGGTGGAGAGGGGAGAGAGAGGGGAGAGAGAGGGAGAGGAAGAAGAGAGAGAGAGAGAAAGAGAGAGAGATTGTGAACTGAGGGCAAAGTTGTGCTTTGCTCCCCAAAAGTCGTGGCTGAGAGCCCAACAAGAACCTTGGAAGGAAAGAGTTCTCCTAGGAGAGGCTATCTAAGCATTCTCAGAGACTATAGAACTTGAAGTCCCTAACCCGAGATAGAGTCGTCTCTCTCTCTCTGTCTGTCTCTGTCTCTGTCGATTTCTCCGTCTGTCTCTGTCTCTCTCTACTCCTCCCCCCCCTTCACCCTCTGGAGCTCTGAGGACAGGTGTCCCAGGTCCTCTTCCACCCCTTTCCCCCTCCCTCCTTTCTCTCGCTTCTGCCCGGCCTGGGGCGCACTGGTACCGTGGCGCCGTTCCCTCTTGGCGTGGTTCCCGGCTGGGTTGATGGACTCTTTCTTGAGCCCCCGTCTTGACAGAAGCGCCAGGAAGCTGGTGGACAACCGGGGGAAGTGTCCTGGGCCGGTGAGCCTAGAAGCCCAGGTTCATCTAGAGGAAAAGGGAACTGCTAGTCTCCTACCCCAATGCGCCCCTTTTCCGGGATTTCCCCAGTAGAGAAACCTTTCCCAGGCTTAGGCCACGGGTGGGAGGTGATGAAATAAAGAACGCTAGAAGCGTTATATAAGGGAGTCCCTTTTCCCTTGCCTTGTTTTCTTCCTTTCCCTGAGATCGACCAGCAGCAGCTTGCGCCAACTTATTCAAAGGGAAGGAAGGGAAGATTGGTAAAAGGGTAAATTAATATATCTCACAGGGGTAAAGAACAAAGTGGGTTAAACTTTCTTTTTATTGTCCCACTCCAGACCCCAGGACTGTAGCACATTCTGACTGAAGGGAGGGGGGAAGCAAAGGATCTCCATTTCCGGACTACCCGGGGAGAAGCGATATCCACGTACTTCTCGTTGATTAACTCCTTAAACATGTGGAGCCTCTGAGGCAAAGTCTAGGGATGCGGTGTAGCCAGGCCTCTGATCCCTCGGCATCTCTTTCCCATCGCTGCAGGGCCCACTGGAGGTGACATTAACACAGCCCGGGAGAAGCGGGCCGGGTTCGGACAGGTAAGTGTATTCATTTCATTTCATACTGTCTCCCATTTTCTCTTTCCAAGGTACTTGATTCCATAGATCCCAATTCCTCTTAGCCCTCACCCTCCCATCGGGTTAGGCAATAAGGAAACAGCTCCAAGCCGGACGCTGTGGTTTGGCTGGGGTCCGAGAGGGGGGTGGATAGTAAGAGAGGCGGTCTGGCAGGGGACTTGGGAGGGGGGGCTGGTGGTCTGAGCTATTTCTGGAGAGAGGTCAGAACTGCTAGCGGTTCCCACAGCCTGGGAGGGGAGGGACTCTGATTGAGACATTGCCGTCTCCGCCCCCTCCCCCGCCCACTACGGGAATTCCAGATCCTTTTCTTGCCAAGGGAACAGAGTCTGGATGGGATCTAATTGGATTACGTGGGACCTCTTTCTGGGAGTTCATCTGACCTACTAGTCAGTCACTCCTCTTACCTTCTCTAGGCTGCAGGGCTCAGAGGAAACGAGAAGCCTTATACCTGAGCGGGGTCCCCCTGAAGAGGAGCCAGACATCATCGTCAAAGGTGGGGGATACCCTCTATCACTCGGAACTCCCATTTCAACACTTACAACTCTGAATTCTCAACACCCTCACCAGTAAATTCCCATCCTTCTGATTTCCCCTATTCCTTCCTTTCCCTCCAGGTTGGCTGCAAAGGGAGCCTCGGGGAGGGGGGGCCCGGCCCTGGCTGCCTCCCCGAAGGGCCTGGTTCGTGCTCACTCGTGACTCCTTAGACCAGTTCAGCGGGAGTGGACGTGGGGCCCGGAGGCTGGGAAGCCTAGTATTGACCAGTTTGTGTTCTGTGTCTGGTCCTGAACGAAAGCCCAAGGAAACTGGTGAGACTCTTGAGATAATTTCCATCTACTAAACATCTTCCTTTTCCCTCTTAGCCCTGGATGTTCCAATGCTACCGCCCGCCCTCCAGGGCTCTTTGATGAAGGATGAATGAGTGGGTGGGGATCCTTCTTTGCCCTCTTTCCTCAGGTCTCTGGTCAGTGACAGTGTCAGGCCGAAAACACAGTGTCCGGCTCTGCTCTTCTCGACTAGCTGAGGCTGCCCGCTGGGGTGCAGCACTTCGAAGTGTGATTGCAGGGAAGGCACCCCTAGAGACTCCCACCCAGCTCCTACTTCGGGATATTCAGGTATCAGAGAATTTGGATAGGAGGTGGGAATGTTGTGATACCAGATTGATAATAGTGGGTGAAAGAGGCCAAATGGAGAGGTTAAGGAAAGATCAGAGTGAACCCCCCCCCACAATCTAGCACCCATCAAGTGATCTATTCCTTTCTCCAATCCCCCAGGAGAGTAGTGGAGACTCTGAGGCTGTGGCCCTGATTTATCTGCGGAATCCAATCTTGAGGCACACCAGCAGTGCCCTTTATGCCCCCCTCCTACCTCTGCCTTATGGGGTTGGTCCTCCAGGTGAGTAGGCTAGAGATGCAAGGACTGGGAGATAGGGGAATTTGATCTCCTCCCCCCCAAAAAAAGATAACATTCCACGCTTGGGGCACCAAAAATGGGAATAAATGGACAACCCTGAAAAAAAAGAAATTGCAAAACATAATGAAAAACTCTGGACTTGAAGTTCAAATTCTAACTAATACTTCTTACCCATGTTGTGAATGGACAAAGCCACTTAAACTCTCAGCTCCAGTTTTCTCATCCAGAAAAGGAGAATGATAGTATTTTCCATGTCCAAGTCACAGAAATGTTAGGACAAAGTTTTGTAAATATTAAATTATTATTATACTCCATTAGGAATAATTGATTTCTCTTAAGCTGTCAGCCTCTCCCAGTCCTGTGTAGTTTGTTCCAGATTTCACCCATCACTCCTTTGGACCCCTTGTTTCTCCTCCTATAGGTCCCCAAGCCCAGTCTGATGCGTCTTCAACCTCCCTATCCCCAACTCCCATCACTTCCTCACCAGGTCCGGGCTATGCACCACTTCGAGAGGAGGCGGTACGGCTGTTCTTGGCCCTGCAGGCTCTGGAGGGGGCGCGGCGTCCTGGGCCGCTAATGCAGGGTGTGCTCCAGACCTGTAGGGACCTGCCTGCGCTCAGGGACGAACTCTTTCTGCAGCTGGCCAAGCAGACTTCGGGCCCTGCAGGGCCCCCAGAGTCTCCCGCCCCTAACAGCCCGGCTGCCCTTCGATACTGGCAGTTACTCTGTTGCATGAGCTGCACCTTCCGGCCAGGAGGGGTTGTTCGGGGTCACCTGCTAGGGCACCTGGAGAGGTGAGAAAGGAAGAACGTAACTGAGGGCAGGGTAGCCAGGGAATGATGAATATCATAGAGAAGACCCTTAAGATCAGGGCACTCAGCTAATCTTAGAGCAAGACTTTAGCTCCCATGTAATGATAATGTGGGAATTGTAGAAGAGAATGTCAGAGAAGGAAAGTTGGGGAAAATAGACAGGAGAATGGAGATAGGAAGTTTGGAGATAACAGGAATGTCCAGGATGATTGAAAACCATGAGGGTTGCAAGCTAGAGGGCATAGAATGGAGAAAGAGGGGTTGCTGTGAGCAAGGACGGGATACCTAATCTGCTAGTGCTCTGAACCTGAATGTCCTTCTCAGGACAGAGAAAGCATTTCCTGACACCGAGCTGGCTGAATATACACGGTTCATCAGGAAGGCTCTGGGACGGACTTGCGGCCGGGAGCTGGTGCCATCTTTGGCAGAAATCTCAGCTCTCAGCCAGCGTCAGGAGCTCCTATGTACTGTGCACTGTCCAGGAGCAGGAGCCTGTAGTGTGGCCATTGACTCACACACTACTGCTTCGGAGGTGAGTACTGGGACAGTGTTCTACAACTATGGACCCAACAGGAAGCAGTTATATACTCATAAAGTGCCGAACTAGAAGGAATCTTAGAGATCGTAGACAAGAGTTCTAAACCTGGGTTTCAAAGACCTGCCCTCTCCCCCCAGGTCAAATGAATGGATTTTTAAGATTTTGGTTCTACCACTTACTAGACATGAGACAGGTGGACACACACTCTCTCTCTCTCTCTGTCTTTGTCTCTGTTTCTCTGTCTCTCTGTCTCTTTGTCTGTCTTTATCTCTCTGTTTTTCTCTCTGTCTTGGTCTCTATCTCTGTCTCTGTCTGTCTTTGTCTCTGTTTCTCTGTCTCTCTCTCTCCCTGTCTCTGTCTCTTTTTATGTCTCTGTGTATATGTGTCTGAGTCTATCTCTGTCTCTTTCATACATCACCTCATCTGAAAAATGAAAGGGATTTGTATTAAATGACTTTTAAGATCCCGTTCAGGTTTAAATCTGTGAACTTAGGACTTTTCATGACACTACTTTTTGACAGTCAAGTGAAGGTAGGACCTCTGGTCTCTTAGCTTGGGGCAGTTAGGTGAAGTGAAGAAAGTCTTCTCGGCTGTGCCTCTTTAAGTACCTTGTGGGACCCTGGTCTAGTCACTTAACTTTTCTGGGTCTCAGTTTATTTTTCTGAAAATGAGGGAGTTGCATTTTCCAGTTAATGACTAGGACTTCCTGGCCCTGGGTTGGGGTAGGACATTCGCCCACCCCTCTTCGCCTGCTTTACCCCCCCACCAGGTGGCGCGGGAGCTTGTGGGGCGGCTAGGCTTGTCTCGGAGCCGAAACGCGTTCGCGCTCTACGAACAGAGGGGCTCCCAGGAGCGGGCCCTGGCAGGAGGAGCCCTAGTGGCTGACGTACTCACCAGGTTTGAGAAGTAAATGTCCAGTACTTGTCCTAGCATTTGTCTTTTCCAGTCCTCGCCCTTCCTCCCTGTTCCAATCTTCGCTTCTTCCACCTTACCTTCCCCTGGGCCACTCCCTTCCCCAGCTCCTTCAATTCCACATTTACCCCACCCCCATCCAATTCAGACCCCTCCCCTCGGCCCAATCCTCCCTTAGCTCCTTTGCGGGCGAGGTCGTCTGCACTCCTCAGTCTAAGCTTTGGATCTGTCTCTGCTTCGCAGTTTGACTGCAGAGGAGGCAGAATCTCCAGATTCGGGCTGGAGACTGTGTCTGCGTCTACACGGACCTTTGCATCCTGAGGGGCTGCCTCCAGACGGGCATGAGCTACCTTTCCTATTTGAGCAGGTGTGGGTTCCTGAATATTGGCCCCACTCGCCTGAGCGCGCGTGCATACGGGCACCAGTGAGCCTTCCCCAAAGCTCCCCTTTAGCTGGCTGTCCATTCTGCCCAAGGGTCACCGCCGCTGTTCTTAGCTTATTGGGCTCCCTCCGCCTTCCAGATGCCCCGTTCTCCCCCCCCCTCCCAGATTGTCTTCACCGCCCCCTCATGGGTGTCACCTCTACAGGCCCACGCTCTTCTGTTGCGGGGCCGGCCGCCCCCGCCCGAGGACACGCTGAGGGCCTTGGCCGCCCTGCGCCTACAAAGTCTCCACCGTGACTTCTCTCCTCTGGCTCCTCTTCCGCGTCTAGACCGCCTGCTGCCCGCTTCAGCCCTGATCCGAGAGACCCCACCCCACACAGCCCCTAGAACTCCTCATCCCACCGCCCTGCTGGCCGGGGCGCTCTGGAGTCCAGGCTTAGCCAAGAGGAGGGCAGAGCGGGCCAGGCGCGGGGGCGCGGTCCGGAGTGGGGCTCCCGGGGCCCGCGATGGGGGAAGCGCTGGGGCTGCCGCGGCTGTCCTGGGAGGGTGGAAGCAGCTGCGGGGCATGGGCCAGGCCGAGGCGATGGCGACCTACTTGGCTCTAGCTGCACAGTGTCCAGGTTTTGGTGCTGCCCGATATGACGTCCTGGAACTGAGCACGGTGAGAAGAGAGGGCAGAGAAAACAGCAGAAGTTCACCTAGACCTCTTCTACCTTTTTCTCGACTCCTGCTCTCCTACCAGAGGCCCATGGGTGCCCAGTACCTCCTTTCCAGGGATTCCCTTTCCTTCCTAAAAGGGGCTGAGGACGAGCAAGAAGTTCTTCTCTGCCCCCAGAGTACTACCGCTCCCGGGTCCCCCCCTTCCCATAGGAACCCTCTCAATTTGGATCAGGATTTTCCGTGGATCTGTCTCCTTCTAAACTCAACCATTTTCCTGCTCTCTTCCCCATTGGAGAGATCCCTCCTTCTTGACTTGACTCCCTTCTTTTGTCCACCAGGAGACTGGGGGTGGTGTTCCACAGCAACTCTGCCTTGGTGTGGGTGCCAAGACCATGTCCCTGTCTCGGCCAGGGGAGACTGAGCCCATCCATAATGTCAGCTATGGTCATGTGGCTGCCTGCCAGCTGACTGGTCCGCACACTCTGGCATTAAAGGTTGGGGACAGCCAGCTGCTTCTACAGAGCCCTCAGGTAAACTGGAAGTGGAGGGATAAAAGAAAGTAGCCTAGAGGTACAGAAAGAAGGGAATGATGCTCTACCCAGGTTATCTAATGTCCTTTACTTTCTGATTTTCTCAAGGTGGAAGAGATCGTGCACCTAGTGAATGCCTACCTGGCTAGCTCTACTCCTGACAGATCTTTCAATGTTGTCACCCCACCAGACCTGCCAACCACACAGAATCCAAGCCTTGATGACCACCAAGTATAATCTGCCTGTTTTGGTCAGCAGCAGCTGCAAGACTTGGGACAGTGATGGAATCATGGCTTGCCCACACATGAACATCTGTCACAGTACCTGGGTTTTGGACTGCTCTGGGATTTCCAGAACCACTGACTCACCCTACCACACACACTAGCCCTGCAGGGACAGGGCCCCCTTGTCATCTCCTTCCCCCTGCATCCAGGGGCCAGGATTTTGACAGGCACGGACAATTTTCTAGTACATTTCTTAATTTATTTGTAGAAGAAAAGAAAAAAAATCTTTATTTACACAAACTCTTCCTATGTGAGTGATGTCAGTAGTCCATGACTGCCTTAGTTTAAGCTGTGGCTCACAGCTGCTCCCTTAGGATCGGGCCCCACCTCCCACCTCCATGTTCTGGGCTTTTGCCAGGAACCCTGGACACCACTGGGACACCACCCATCTTGACCTTCTGACTTTAACCTCTGACGGCCCAAGATGCTGCTCCAAGGGTAGTGGGTGGAGCAGTAGGGCACTAGCAGAAGCTAATTACTTCCCCTTCCCCTCTCCTTGTGGTGTGGGGGTGGTATTTTGGCGTCCCTAGGCTGGAAGGAGGCTGAGTCACTAGCCTTGACACTTTCAAATTCCTGCACAGGTGTCCAGTCACTGCCTACACCCTGTGATCATGACTAGCATCCCTGCTGGTTCATCTCTAGCACCTCTGATCTCTCCTTATTAGAAGGAAGGTCAGGGCAGGACTAACACCACCATATGCTGAAGGGAAGCACTCTAGACTGGGAAGGGGTGTCAAAATCACGAATGGGGACACAGTGGGTAGCCCCATCAACAAAAGGAAGTCTGCTTAGTGTGTGGCTAGCTTTTTTCCCTTTGTTGTTGCTCAGTTGTATCCAAGTCTTTGTGACCTCGTTTGGGGTTTTCTTGGCAAAAATGCTAGAGTGACTTGCAATTTCCTTTTCCAACAAAATTTGACAAAGGAGGAAACTGAGGCAAACAGGGTTAACTGACTTGCCTAGGGTTATACAGCTAGTGTCTGAGGCCAGATTTGGCCAGTGTTCTTGACTTTAGGCCTGACACACTACCCACTGTACCATTTACCTGCCCTTTTCTCAAAGGGCCAGAGATAGGGGTCTTTAGGAAGGAAAAAGATGCCCCAGTCTGTTTACTTACCTAGAATTTGAAAATCAAATAGAGGTGGGATCAGCTAGTTGCTTCTTACTTGAAGCGTTTTTTCTTACTCCCACATTTTCCATATCCTAGTCCCCACTGAATCATTTGCTAATAGAATTTATAAAGAGAACCTTGAGGACTTTCCACATGAAGATCAATTGAAAGAATTCTGAGGATGCTGGCCTGCAGAAGGAAAGGTTAGGGAAAATTTGGGCATTTAAAAGGCTTTCTTGTAAAACAGGGATTAAATTTGTTCTGTTTGGTCTGATAAAGTACAAGTTGGAGCAGAGGGTAGAAACTGCAAAAGCAAATTAGATTTGACATAATTTTAGCTACCCAAAAGTGAAATGAGCCATACCAAAAGGTAGAGAGAATTCCCCCTCATCAGAAGTCTTCAGCCAAAGGCTGGATGGACATTTGTTGGGTATATTCTAGTGGGGATTTTTTTTTGGGGGAAGTCTGGACTAGATGGCCATGGAGCTTTCCTCTGTCTTAAAAAAAAATCTGGGTTTAGTTAAGGCTAGTTATGTTACATATGGGGAAATTGAGGCTTAGAATAGGTGAGAAACTTGCCCAACCTCACTTAATGACCTTGTGAATATAAACCCAAAGCTTCTCCATGACAGATAAGACAGAATCCAAAGACCCCTTTGGCAAAGCCCATGGACACCTCATAGTCCTCATTTAATGTTTTATTGGAGATGGTCAACACAGAAGAAGACTACATAATGGTACTGTTAGACTTTTCCTGTGTTCATCCTTAAGGAGGATAGGTGTGTATGGAAAAAGATGATGTATCCATGCTGGAGTTCAAGATTTTTTTGGAAAGGATCAAAGGGAGACTAGATCACAATGGCACATAGGCTAAAATCTGTGAAATGTAGGAGCCGCTGTCCTTAAAGTAGGCAGCAGGTCACTGTTCCTGGGTCCCCCAGGAGATGTAGTCAGGCCTGGTAGCAGCGTGATACTCATCAATGAGCTGCTGCACAATCTCCCTGGAGGTGTCCAGCTCATCGAAGTTCTCCTTGAAGATGTCCTCCTTGCGGAACTGCTCCAGGAAGGCCTCTCGCTTCCGCAGTTTATCATACTGGTGGCATGTGCTTTCAAACAGCTGAGATGGAAGTGGTAGAGGAAGGGACACAGAAAAATAAATGAACACCATGGTCTTGGTCTGGGAGGTGGGTGAGAGTGGAATTGAAGTTATCTTGCGTTCCCTTCTCTCATAATTCTCTCATAATTCACACTTAGAATGGAGGAAGTGAGATGATAAAAGGGTGAAAAAGCTTTGAAACAGTTTGAAACAGACTCATGGGAGGAAACATGGGTATGGGCAGAGAAAAAGACTCACAGAGCTGATGCTGGTATGGTTGGCCATCATGAGACCACTGACTCGATGGGCAGATGGCAGATATGGCGACTTCCGAGACAGTGCCACCTGGATGCTTGCTGGGCCCCAAGGGATAAAATTAGCTAACTTTCGTTCCCGGATCCTTTGCAGACTTTTGTGGACCTAAGGCATAAATGGGGGAGAATCAAAGTTTGAGGGAGGTATTTTCAACTGCTGATCTCAGCTTCTGAATATGCTAAGACTCCTCTAACTATGTAGTATTGGGGGGGGGGAAGAGTTATTCAGATGAGAGAAATTACCCACCTGGGTGGGGTCTACCTCTCCCTGGATAATGTTGAGGATGGCAATGTAGCAGTGGTTGGTCTGGCGATCCCGGCCTGTGGACACCATCACATTCTTGGGCTGCAGCAGCCGACGCATCACATCCAACACTGTTGTCTTCCTCACGCTGGCCACCTGAAGGAGGAGACTATAAGGGAGCATTCTAGGAGTAGAGAGAGACATGGGGCTGGCCAGGAAGAGTCTATACAGTTATATACTAGAGTGAGAGTTTGTGTGACTTGCCCCAACCACTTCCCCCCAGGCCCAACCCAGAATACATATCTAGTGGTAGGAGGCTCAGACCTCAGGACTGGGAACATGGACTTAATCAAACCCAATGTCTCCAATTTGTCTCTTGGCATAGTATTAGTGGATGATAGTCAAAGGCAACTAGGCATCGGAGTGGGTAGAGCATTGGTCCTAGAGTAAGGAATTCCTGGGTTCAATTCAGCCTCAGATACTCACTTAGGTATGGGATGACCTTTGGCAAGCCATTTAAAAACATCAGTGTAAACTGTAAGATGGGGATAATAATAATACCTACATCCCAGGGTAGTTGTAAGAATCAAAGAGATATTTATAAAGTACAAAGAGATTTATAAAAGCACAGATCCTTAATAAATGCTGATTTCCTTCCTAATAATATTGTAAGATAAAAGATTTAGAAGTGGAACCTTCACTTTACAGATAAGGAAACAAGATTACTATAGTTAAAAGACTTGTCCAATTTTATACAGCTACAAGTAACAGAGGCAAGTTTTGAACCCAAGTGTTGTTTCTACTATAACCTCAGACAACCAGGGGCAGCCACCTTGACTACCTAAAGTTGGCACTGTAAGCTATGATGGGGAGGCACAGTGCAAAGATTCAGTTCTCCTCAGCTCAAGATCTGGGCTCAAAAACTAGAAGGGAAAAGATAAACTCTTCAGTGCAGTTCTTCTGCCTGCCAGGGAGGAAAAAGGTGGAGGGGATAGGAAGAGAGAGACAGAGAGAGTTGCACATTTTGTTCCAGGCTTTGAGCCCATAGCCTCTGGGGTCTGCTTCCAGAGGCAGGGTCAGGGCACACAGCAGGGAGGAGAACAGCAGTGGTCAGGCTCATCAGTCTCTGCCTCCTGGGCAATAATCCTGACTGACTGTGGGGTGGATGGGATCCGGAGTGAAGGGGGAGTCAAGAGAGAGGGCAGCTGCTTACAGATTGGTCAGTGGTGAGGGGGGTGTAACCAGTCATGAGGAAGTGGAGCCTGGGTGTGGGGATAAGGGAGGCTATGAGGCCGATGAGGTCATTGTTCATGTAGCCAGGGTAGCGCAGGGTGGTGGTGCTGGCCGACATGATGGTGGACACCTGTGGACATAGAAAAGGAAAGAAGGGAAGGAAGGGGGGAGGAAAGAAGGGAGGGAGAAAGGGAGAAAAGAAGGGAGGGAGGAAGGAAGGAAAGAAGGAAAGGAGGGAGGGAGGGAGGGAGGAAGGGAGGAAAGGAGGGAAGGAGGGAGGAAAGAAGAGAGGGAGGAGGGAAGGAAGGAGGGAGGAAAGAAGAGAGGGAGGGAGGGAGAGAAGAAGGAGAGAAAGAAGGGAGAAAGGAAGGAAGGAGGGAGGGAGAAAGGAAGGAAGGAGGGAAGGAGAGAGGAAGGAAGGAGGGAAGGAGAGA
>JAJPUD010006266.1:0-11026 GCA_023553655.1 Myrmecobius fasciatus | reverse complement strand
TCACTGAATAAAATAAATTGATTTTGTCTAGGCAAAAGAGAACCCTGGCTTCTCTCCCCCAGGCTCACCACACAATCTGCATTCTGTGTCAGTCTCTTGAGGGTTAGCAGTGAGTTATAGGGCTGCACGACCACATCACTCATCTCATCCTGGTTGGGAAATACAGAATATGTCTGTACCAGCTTCTTGGGGTATCTGGGAGGTAGTGATGCAGAAGAGAGTTAATAAAGATGAATCTGGACATTCCCTAATTGTATTAGAGGGGAGGTGTTAAGGGAAGGAAGAAAAGAGTGTTCAAAGACCCAGGGAAAAGGGAGAAGTCAGGAATTACCATTCTTCCTAGAAAGTGAGCCTCCAGGGAATTCCTGGGGCACAGCCCAACCTTCTATTGCTAATTTTAACACCTCTACCAGGAAAGGGGAGAGCTAATCGGTTACTCCAAGATAAAAGTAACATGTGCCAGTCCCCATGGAAACCCATCTATCCAGAAAAGGACACTCACCTGTCATTCAACCGTTCTAGGAGATAGGAGCCCAAGCCAGAGCCAGTTCCACCAGCAATGGAGTGACACAGAACAAAACCCTGGATGCAGAGGGAGTAGAGAGATGATCATTTTCTGTATAAAAAATGGAAGACCCCTAAATAACAGTCCTTCCCAAAGCCTCATGCCTAAACACAACACTGCTTCTAGAAGGTCTCAACATGGGAAACATGACCCTATTTCTATCCAGTGATATGGGAAAGGTTTGAAGACTAAAGAAAGTCTCTGGGAGTATCAAGAAAGACCCTATAAGTCAAAGGATGATAACATTGTGTGCTGCCCATTCCTCCCTGTCATAAAGCATAATAATGCTTCTACTTGGTTCTTTGGGGCCCTTACCTCTAGGCTGTCACTGCCATCTGCCTCCCGGTCTATGATATCAAAGATGTCCTCGTGAATCTTCTCCCCCTGTAGGGACATGCAGAAGATCAAAGATTTTTGGACACAGTATCCATCTTCAATCTCCTCACAGTACACAAAACTTCCTTCAAACACAATGGACATTTTTGCAACAAAATCCTGAGCTGCTGATCCCAAGTAGGAGATGTTTACTATAGAAAACTCCAACTCAGTCCCTATCCATCTCACACAGTGCTTCTGTAATACTACGTTTCCAGCAGATCTGGCCAAATCCTCATTTGGTTTTTCTGTCCATCTGAGAAATAATGTGCTGGGTCCCCTCCCCATAGAGAGGTCTTACTAGGGGATACCTATCTTTAAGAAGGGGCATGAATGAATGATCTTCAAAAGAGATGGTCATGTATAACTTCTCCATCGGGTACCTGAGAGAAGCCACTGGCCCAATTGTTACCAGCCCCTCCACCATGTTCAGACAGGTAGATATTTTCAGGATTGTAGAGTTTGGCATAAGGAGAGTTGAGAATGGAGTGGATGACTCGGGGCTCCAGGTCCAGCAGCACAGCCCTTGGGATGTAGTGTTCATCATCCGCCTGCCACAGAAAAACAGAAGACAAGAGACCCTCATCATTCCGGACCTGCCTAATCTCTATCCTTTTAATTCCCTTACAGCTCTGGCCCTTTTCTGTCCTTTTGTCCACCTAAAAGGCGAGCCCTTTGCTTCCCTCTGGCCAGATACTGTCCTTTCCCTCTTGTGCCCTATGCTCACTAGGTGTCCAGTTCTCTGTCCCAGTGTACGTGGTGGGCACCTGATAGAAAAAGACGTCCTTTCGGTCTGTGCCCTCAGTAGCAAACTCCTCCACGATGCCCTCCGGGCTGATGCCATGCTCAGCACAAAGCTGTTTCCAGAATTCGAACCCAACTGTGGGTATGACAGAATACCAAGATTTCCTGAATGAACCAATTCCACCTTTGGGTGGTCATATAGGCCCGCTGGGTCCTGATGGGGCCAGTCACTTCCTCCTCCCTTCCCCCACCCCAACTAGGGCTCAGAGAAGGGATGCTGGGTCCAGATGGGACCTGTCCCAGCCTGAGGCAGGTGCGCAGAGCATTTAGGTCCTGATAGGGCCAGCCTACTCTCGGGCAGGGGGGACAACGCAACCGGGCGCAGAAGGAAATGTCCCCCCAACCCCCCGGGATCGCTAGAGTGGGCGCAGATGGGGTTGGGACCACAGATGGATGCTGCTTTAGGAGGCTGGCAAGGACTTGGGGAGGACTCGGCCGATTTCAGAGCGGGCGGGCGAGGAAATCCGTTGGATGACAAGGGGCCTGGCTCTCACTCTGGTTGCCGCACTGGCCCAGCTGTAGGGTGATGATCTCCCGGGGCATCCCTGCGCTTCAGGTCAGTCCGAGCCACCGCCCGCTGGGCTGCCGGCCAGCTGTTGGCAGGGCGCATGCGCCGAACCCAGCCGCCCCTCCAGCTGTGTCGTACTCCCAGCGGACTAGTTGGATGAGTTCGGGAGGCCAAGGAGAGGCCACTCACTGCGCATGTGTCAGTCTCCTTTTTCCCTTCTCCTTCTCCCCCCAATTTTTCCCTTTCCTGTCTATGGTATATTTGGACTGCACCGTAATTAACTTCTGGAGGAGCCAGGATCCACGCAGGCGCAGTGAGGAGAACAGAGCTTGAGGGCTGGCGCCTGCGCGGTAGCCGAGGATGGGAACGCCGGCCCCGGGGGCCGTGACTGAAGAAAGTACATACCCGGCTCTCAGGGTCCGCGGCTGCAACCTGGTAGGTATAGCCGGAGGGGTGGGGACCGAGCCGTCGGGGAGTGGGAGGAGGGGAAGGCCTCGAGTCTGCCTGGCGCATCCCTGTCCCCTCCGCCCATTGTCTGCGTCCCCTAACGCTACAAGATACTCTGAGCCCAGCTAAACCAATTCCTGTGATTTACAGAGGAGGAAACTGAGACCCGGGCAGGGTAAATGACCCCTGACCTCTCCCCCAAAGAGCCAAGAATTACAACTATAATTTCCAAAAGGAAATGTTATGGGAGATTTATGTAGCAGGATTAAAGCACTTCAAAAGAAAAAAAAAAGTTAGGATCTGAATTCAGGTCCTTGGAATTTGTCAAGTGGAGCAATTTCAGAAACAAATAGTTTTAGCAATGAAAAGGACACATTTATAAACTAAAGAGTGATAAAAGCAGAATTTTAACTTAGCTACCTGGCGTTTGTCAGGCATACCCACTTCAGAAACAAATGATTTTATGAACGAAAATGACACCATAGAAATTGCGTTAAATTATAGATCAAATAATGATAGAGGCAGAATTTGAAATCAGGATGTTGTAGTTTTGTCACATGACTCAATTTCAGAAATAAATAATCATATCAATGAAAATGACACATAAAACAAATAGTGATAAAAGCAGGGTTTTTACTTAGTTACCTGGAGGTGTATCCGCTTCAAAACATGATTTTTATCAATAAAAATGACACTTTAGAAATTGCATTAAATTATAAATCAAATAGTGATGAGAATTTGAAATCAGGACGATGGAGTTTTATCAGATGGATAGGCTTCAGAAACATAGAAGTTTATCAGTGGGAATGGTACTAGAGAAGGTACATAAGGTCTGCATCTGCCTGCCTTGCCTTTGCTATGCCTTTGAACCAGAAGACTTTCCCATCTTACTTGCAGCTGAAAACTCCAGTCACACACGCCTTCCAAGAGCCTCCTCTACTAGAATGTGAGTTCTTGAGAACAGAAAGATCCTCTTACCCTTCTATTTGTGTTCCCAGCACTTAGTTTTGGATTTGGCACATCATAAGCCCTTAATAAATGCCTTTTCTTTCTGACTCTCAATTCCATTCCTTTTTTTTTTTTTTTTCACGCTTCTCCATGACCTACCTCCCATAATAAAACTCACATTTTTGTATGTCACTTTTAAATCTTGAGAGCTTTCCCTATGCTAGCCCTATGAGGTAAGCAATGCATTTGTTATCTTCATTTTTACTTATGAAGAGTCTGAGATAGTAAGTAATTGCCCCTTACATCCTTTCTTTATCTCCTCATCCTTAAGGTGATAATTACACTGTTTTCCTCTCTTCTTCCTCAGAAATGCAACCAGAATGGGCAGTGATAAGTTGCAAAGCAAGGAATTTAGAGATCCCTTACAGGATTTGCTGTGCTTCATCTGTGTAACAACAACTGAACTTAGAACATTGAGATCAGCCCATTCCTTTTCATGCTTTTTGCAGCTCTATATTACCTGATTTAGTTTCAGTCATACAGCTGATCTGCAGAAAGTCAGAAGGGTACTTAAAAGTCACATAGTCTAACTCCTTCATTTTATAGACATGGTATTGAGTCCTAGAGAGACTAAATCAATCAATAAGCATTTATTAAACACTATGCATTTAGTAGCACATAGTGTACATAGGCACTGTGCTAAGGGCTAAGGAAAGATACAAAGAAAAGTTAGTTCGTCCCTGCTCACTAGGAATTTACATTCCAGTGAGGGAGACATGTAAACAGTGATGTAAAAACAAGTGTGAGCTCTCTCTTTGCATGTGTGTGTGTGTGTGTGTGTGTGTATTTGTGAACACACACATATATGTGACAAATTGGAAATAATCAAATGAAGGAAGGCACTGGGATTAAAGGGAATTAAGAAAGGGTTCCTTTAAAAGGTAGGATTTCAGCTGGGATTTGAAGAAAGCCTGAAGGCAGAGGTAAGGAGGGAGAACATTTTAGAAATGTAAGATAATAAAAATGTCCAGAGTTAAGATATGGGGTAAAGAGAGCTCTGGAGTGGTTG
Source organism: Myrmecobius fasciatus (assembly GCA_023553655.1). NCBI lineage: Eukaryota > Metazoa > Chordata > Mammalia > Dasyuromorphia > Myrmecobiidae > Myrmecobius > Myrmecobius fasciatus. The sequence continues at coordinate 6,310 of JAJPUD010006266.1, read as the reverse complement.
TGTTAATTAAATTTAGCAAACTCTTAAATTTTATTTTAATTATAAACTTGACATGACAGTAAAAATGATCATTTCCATATATAAAGAACAGAAAAAGTTTATATATAAGACTGTGGATCTGTATTATGTACAGTTTGTTTTTAAGAATATAATAAAATGTGGTTCTAAAACTGTCCTGCTTGTTTTTGTTGTTTTTTTTTTTTTTGCTCTTCATATGCTTTCTTCTAAGTATTGTTAGATTGTTTCAAATGATTTGTTCTCTCTTTTATTGGAATCACTATCTTGCCCTCAACTCAAAAAAGCCTTTCCTTGTAATAAGTATATCTGAAAATGAATGTCTTCTGCACATTCTAGTCTAGCACTTCTCTGTAACAAGATGAGAAAACATTACTTTTTGGTCTTTCGAAGTTGTGGTTGGTCATTGGATTAATCAGAGTCCTTAAGTCTTTTAAAGTTGTTTTCCTTTACAATGCTATAATCATAGAATAACTGCCATTGCTCTCTTTAGGGTTCTAATGGAAAGTCTTGAGAACTATCTTTCCAGCTATTCTGGCTCTGCTCACTTTTTGTTATGTTAGTTCCTATGTAAGACTTTCCAAGTTTGAGTTCATCTCTTTAGTCTCTTGTACTGTAATATTCCATTACATTCATATGTCAAATTTGTTTTACCATTTATCAATTGATGAGCCCCTCAATTTATTGGTCTTTTCTATAGCAAAAAAATATTGCTATGGATATTTTTGTATATGTGGCTTTTCCTTCTTTGATTTCTTGCCTAATCGTTGAGTCAAAGGTTATGAAGCATTTAGTAATTTTTGGGTTTTTGTTCCAAATTGTCTTCCAGAATGGCTGAACTGATTTGTAGTTCTAACAATAGAGGATTGATGTACCTATTCTCCCCAATTCTTCTAACAATTGCTTTTTTCCCCTTTTTGTCATCTTCACAAATCTGGTAGATGTGACATGATGCCTCAGAATTGTTTTACTTGGAATATCTTATATTATTAGTAACTTGAAGCAATTTTTCCAAGTGATTGTTGATAGCTTGCCTTTTTTTTTTAAATTTCTGTGCATAGCACTTAACCAATTTATCTGTTGGAAAATAGCTCTAGTTGTTATGTATATAAACATTTATTAAGCTCCAAGTATGAGCAAGAAAGGCACTATGCTAAGTTTTAGGATACAAACATGAACTAGCATATTACCAGCCCAACAGAAGATTATATAATTTGAACTTTGGTGTGAATAGATAAGACTTCACTATTTTCCTTTTAAAATAATACACAAAAGAATGATTAAAGGAAATACTAGCAAAAACTAGATGGGGTACCAGCTAGATGACTGTTTGTCGAGTATATTATAGAAGGCATTCTTTTACACATACAGGTTGGAGTAAAATATTCTCTGAAATCACTTCCAAGATGAAATCCTATATTTTCTCTCTCAGAATCCTTTGGATTCATTTTGAACTTTATTGCCTTTCTTTCATAATAGTAATGATTCAAATTTGTATAGAACTTTAACATTTATAAAGAGCCAACCTTGTTAAGTAAGCAGTCCATGTATTACGCTCATTTTATAAATAGTGGGACTGAAAATTGAATTAACTGCTCCTTACATTCCCTCCTTATCTTTCTGGCCTTATGATCATAACTTTTCCATGTTCTAAGAAGAATAAAAATATTTTTAGTTACAGCTTATAGGCAAAAAAAATCAAATCAAATCATGGTATCTATTCATCTAATTCAATAATCCGGTTATTGCCTGCCACATGGGAATTCAGAAAAGATAAAAAAATATCCTTGTCCTCAAGAATTTTACAGTCTACTTGGAAAGGGGAGGAGATAAAACACATGAACAGGTAAATGTGTATGTGTGATAATTTGAATAGAAAGAGTTCTAACAACTAGGAACGGTAAAAGTTTTCCATACCAAGAGGTCCATTAGTTATACCTTGAAAGAAATTAGGGAATGTAAGAAACAGAAGCAAGTTTAAAAAGTTCATTCTTGTCACAAGGCACAGTCTATATAGTAATATTGAGGTGGAAGATAAAATCCTGAGTTTGGGGGACAGTTTGACTGGAGCAGAGGGTGAGTGAAGGAGGGTTATACTCAGTGAGCCTCTAAAGGTGAAGCCATGCTAATGGGGCATAGTGAATATAGAGCTGGACTTGGGATCAGAAAATTCTGAGATCAAATCCTAACAGCCATTAAGTGCATTACCTTAAGTAGTTCTTTCTACCTCTCTGGGCCTTAGTTTCCTCATCTTAATTGTGGATAATAATAGTACCTACAATCAGAGGGTTATTGTGAGGATCAAATGAGATGATATGAATGAATAATGCATTTATTAAGCATAACTTTGCAAACCATAAAGTGATATATAAATGCTCATTATTATTATCTTAGATAATATGGAGTCATTTAAGGTATTTCTTCATTGAATAGCAGGAAGGATGTGGTCAAACTTAAATGGAAGAAAGGAGAAAGATTGGAAACCAGAAGTCTAATTAGAAGTCTCTTGTAATAGTCCAGTTGAAAGTCCTGACCTAGGTGTGTGGAAAGAAAAATCTGTATAGGAGAGATTTTGTGGAGTTATAATTGACAAGGCTTGGTAAATGATTGGATATAGGTATTGAAAGAGAAGGATGACTTCAGATTTTTGAGTCTATATGATTTGGAAATATGATGATGCCCTCTGACAAACAGAGAAGTCAAGAAAAACTTTGGCAGGGTCAGTGAAGATAAATTCTAAAAGATTTTTTTTTTTTTTTGCTGAGGCAATTGGGATTAAGTGACTTGCTCAGGGTCAAACAGTTAGGAAGTGTTAAGTGTCTGAGGTCACATTTGAACTCAGGTCCTCCTGACTTCAGGGCTGGTGCTCTATCCACTGCACCACCTCACTGCCCCAAGAATTTTTTTTTTTTAATACAAAAGAAATAACAAAAAGAAAGATAAATTCTCTTTTGGAGATCTTAATTTTGAGGTACCTATAAGATATCCACCCAGAAAATGTCCAATGAGTCTCATCTTGGTATATAGTGATCCCCTTTACTTAAAAGCAAGAATTATTTGATAAACTACTTGAAGTGAGTACTGAGAGGTCTTCTGACTAACATCAAGTTAGACTTAACCTTTGTCACTTAAACCACTAGTATCAAACTCAAAGAGAAATGCGGACCACTAAATCTGCTTCCTTGCAAGCATATATGAACTTAGAAACTACAGATTAACATTATTTATGTTTTATTGTATTTTAATTATTTTATTAAATAATTCCCAATAATACTTTAATCTAGTTCAAGCTATACTATGGAAGTTTTGTATTTGATACTTGTGATTTAAGCTTTTGACGCTTCTGTTTCCTCATTTCTAAAATCGGGGGATTAGTGGGAATAGATCTCTATGTCCTTCCATATCTAAAATTCTGTGATCAAAGTTTAATAGTTATACGCTTCACTTAATGTTTGTTCAGAGTTCCATTTAGAGTCTTGGATTACCTGCTCTTTTTTTTTTTCCCTGAGGCAATTGGAGTTAAGTGACTTGCCCAGGGTCACCATAGCCAAGAAATATTAAGTGTTTGAGACCTGATTTGAACTCAGGTCCTCCTGACTTCAGGGCTGGTGCTCTATCCACTGTGCCACCTAGCTGCCCCTACCTGATCTTTTAAAGTAAAACTATATTGGGACTTGGATCATTGAATCTTGCTGTTGAAAATCATCTCTTTAGTGATCACCTGATATGACTCCCCCACCTTTCTGCCATTTTACCTTTTATTTAACATTTTCTTTTAGCTTGCATTCTATGTCCTTAAAATATAGGGATAACACTTGTTAAATTCCCACCACTGAATAAAGATGTGGGAGAGATGGCACAATGAAAGTGTGACTCTGGGTAAGAAACAAAATAAGAAACATCATGGGAAGAAAACTAGTTACATGATAATTGATTTACTCCTTTAGTTTCAAAATGAAGGCCAGTACAACAAGATTATACGATGATCAATTCTGATGGACATGGCTCTCTTTAACAGTGAGATGATTCAAACCTGTCCCAATAGTTCAGTGATAAAGAGAACCATCTACACCCGGAGAGAGGCGTGTGGGAACTGTGTGGACCACAACATAGCATTCTCACTCTTTTTGTTGATGTTTGCTTGCATTTTATTTTGCTTCTCTTTTTTTTTTCTTGTGGAGCATGATAATTGTATAAATATGTATGCATATATTGAATTTAACATATATTTCTACCATGTTTAACATATATTGGACTAGGGGGCAGCTAGGTGGTGCAGTGGATAGAGCACCAGCCCTGAAGTCGGGAGGACCTGAATTCAAATCTGGTCTCAGACACTTAACACTTCCTAGCTGTATGACTCTGGGAAAGTCACTTAACCCCAACTGCCTCAGCAAAAAAAAAAAAAAATAGATACAGATATAGGACTACTTGCCATCTAGGGGAGGGCATGGGGGAAGGTGTGGGGGAAATTGGAACACAGGGTTTTGCAAGAGCTAATGTTGAAGAATTGCCCACGGGGCAGCTAGGTGGAGCAGTGGATAGAGCATCAGCCCTGAACTCAGGAGGATCTGAGTTCAGATCTGACCTCAGACACTTAACATTCCCTAGCTGTGTGACCCTGAGCAAGTCACTTAACCTCAATTGCCTCAGCAAAAAAAAGTCTCTCCAGGCCTTGCATGAACTGATGCTGAGTGAAATAAGCAGAACCAGGAGAACATTATACACAACAACAAGACTATATGATGATCAATTCTGATGGTCACGGCTCTCTTCAACAATGAAATGCTTCAAACCAGTTCCTATTGGTCAGTGAAGAAGGCCATATACACCCAGAGAGAGGGATGTGAAATGTGGACCACAACATAACATTTTCATGCTCTCTATTGATGTTTGCTTGAATTGTGTTTCCTTTCTCTGATTTTTTTCTTGTAGATACGATTTTTCTTGTACAACAATGATAAGTGTGGAAATATGTATATATATATATTTGACTTGTCAAGTATTTTAATATAATTAACATGTAGTGGACTTCCTGCCATCTAGGGGAAGGGAAGGGACTAGGGGGAAAATTTGTAACGGAAAGCTTTGTAAGGATCAATGTTGAGGAACTATCCATGCATATGTTATGCAAATAAAAACCTTTAATAAAAAAAAAGAAAAATTGTCCACACATATGTTTTGAAAAATAAAAAGCTTTAATTAAAAAGAGAGAGAGAAATAGCAGCAAAACAATAGAATAAAACCCAATCATTGCCTTCAAAAACCTTGCAGTCTAACTGATGGACATGATTGATAGAGAAATAAAATAATATTTGTATAATAATGTTTACAAAAACTTCATATCCATTCATTTCATTTGATTATCACAATAAAGGCTTTGAGCATTGTGGAGGAAAAAAAATGAAGGCCAGTATCTATAGTCTAATCAGAACTGTATTAGGTTTGTGTAATATTTCACTTAAAGCATAGTTTAGGTATTTTCAAATTATGTATTAAGGAATTGAAAGGAAGAAAATTTACCTCAAATTATTATATAGCATAGTATAGTGGAAAGAACAATGGATTTCCAGTTAAAGAAGCTGGGTATGAATTTAGTTTCTATTTTTAGGCCTATGGATAAGTCACTTAAACTCAACGAGCCTTGAAATCTTCATCTATAAAAAGGGAGGAATGGGCTGGATCATCTCTAAGGTTCTTTCTTATTCAAGTTACTATGACTTGTGAATCTTGTTTTCAGGCTGGAGAAAATAAGAATTTTAGAGCTTGTAGAGATGAGTTGGATCAGTTATTTTCATTGTGACCCAGAAAAATTTTGATTTAACCAGGCCTAGAGAACTCATTTATTAGCAGAGTTGGGTCTAGATTCTATACTTCCTGGCCCTCAGTCCAATGTATCATCTACATTGTGCTTAAATGAAAATCTTTTGAGGTGGCGGTTTTGAAGTAGAATGTAGTTGACCAGTGTCTACTAACCATGGAGAGGTGTTAAACTGAGAATACAAGTTTTATTTGTATTGAGATCACATGTATGAACTTCAGCACTTAGTATATTGTCTTGCCACATAGTAGGTGCCACAGGTATGTTTTTTGAGTAATTGTTTTCTTTTTTAAGTATTTTTCTTATAATCTAATTCAAGTAATTTTGCCCTTGATAACATTCTTCTGATTTGATTTATTAAGAGTCAAAATAAACCAACAGGCACTTATTAAACATCTGCTGTGTGCTAGACATTGTGATAAGCACTGGGAATTAAAAAACAGAGAAAAACACAGTCCTTCCTCTAAAGGAGCT
>JAJPUD010006265.1:122809-134616 GCA_023553655.1 Myrmecobius fasciatus | reverse complement strand
AAAAAAAAAACTGAATCTCATCTACCTTTTTACTGAGCCAAGAATGCTGCACCTCTTTAAGCTTTACCTGTGCTTAACTTTTCATTGAATTAAATTCTGCTTTCTTAGTGACAGATGAACTATCCTGCTGGTAAACCCTGTGGAGGCCTCGTTTTTTTGTTTAGCAGCTTCTGAATTTCCCCATCATTTTCACCAAGTCAATCCTGATGTTTTAAGTGCTCTGGCCCAGATGAGCAAATGCTGTATTGTATATCAAGTCTCTGAAAGCTGACCACATAAACAAAAATGCATGTTTACTTAAAAGACTATGTTTTTGAAATCTTGCACAAGGTAAGCATCCACATAGAGGTCAGAGGAAGAGGTACAAGGATACTCTCAAGGTCTCTCTGAAGAACTTCAGTACTGATTGTGAGACATGACAGACACTGGCAAATGGCTATCCAACATGGCGGGCCCACATCAAAAAAGGCATTATGCTCCATGAACAAAGAATCACAGTAGCACAAAGGAAACATGAGATAAGCAAATCTAGAGACATTTCTATGCCAAATGTTCAAATGAACTACTTGTGCCTGACCTGTGATAAAGCCTTCTGAGCTCTTATTGATCAGCCACAGTCAAACATACTGCACCCTGACCCCAATATCATAATGTCACACAGATCCTCTTTGAGTAGAAAAGGCAAACAAGAACGAGGTTAGACTAAATGGTCTATGATATCCCTTCTAACACTGTGATTTCTCATCTGCTACAAAAATTGAAAACTCTTGGGGAAGGATGGGGACTTATGGTTGATGTTCCATTGTTAACTAAGTAATTCTTCCAAGGGCTGACTACAATTAAGTAGACTTTCAGCTCTAAGGTTTAAAAGATCTCAGTAGGGTCTCAAAACTCTCTGAAGGAGCTATCCAGGGTACTAGAGAGCTTCAGTTCTATCAGATTAGTCTTCTGTGTCAGACTTACTATCTCTGCTTGTCTTCAACAATGATTTCCTTATTTTGATTATCCAAATACTAGCTGCCTCCCCGGTCTGTTCTTTGGCCTCCCTGAACTGATTATAATCAAAAAATAATTATGAAGTGTCCACTATATACAATTTAGCCTGTCAATAAACATTTACCTGCCTATTGTGTGCAAGACAGTGTGCTAAGCCCTGGGGATACAAAGATAGGCAAATGGCCTTTTTGACAATCATTTTTTTCTACAAGCTCACAGAAGACCACATGGAAACACAAAAGTACAAACAAGATCAAGACAAAATAAATTTGATATAATCAATAGATGGAAAGCATCAAAAGGGAATCAGGAAAGCCTTCTCATAGAAGAGAGAATTTTAGCTGAGACTTGAAGGGAGCCAGAGAAGCTAGGAAGATAAAGAGGGATAACAGTACAGACACGGGGAATTGTCTGAAAAAAATTCCCAGAGTCTTCAGAGTATTTTATTTAAAAAACAGGAAGGGAGCCCCATGTCATTGGATCACAGAGTACAGTTGCAGGGTAGGGTGGGGAAGAGGAGAGAAATCAGGTATAAGACTAGAAATGTAAGAAGCTACTAGGTCATGAAGGTTTTTAAATGCCAAACAGAAGGTTTTATATCTATTTTTGTAGGTGATAAGGAGACACTGGCATCTATTGAATTGAGATGCTTGAGGAGGACAACACCTCTGACATAAGGGCTTGCTGAGCCCTTCTCAAGTATGCTCATCCTCCTTTCCTATCCATCTGCCACAGGACTCTCACCAGTGCCTCAAAGAAAGGTTGTAGCAAGCTCAGTGGCCACAACCCAGTAAAACCGACTCAGCAGACAGGCTAAACGAGGTTGGGGTAACTGACAGGCCTCAAATGTATGGGTGAATTAGGGAGGATATCTACTCCAAGCATGTGAAGAATTCTCCCAGTAGAATGGGTATTGAAACAATTTGTTCCAAAGGCCGTGAAGTCCAATGGAACACTTAGAGCTTGGTGAGACGTCAAAGATGCCAAAGTCTTCCCCTGCATCCCAAATCATCGCCAGTGATCCTAACTTTTCTCCTGCCACTGGACTTGGATGACTTAGGAAGAGAATGAAGCTGACGACTTTGTGCAACTCCACCTCACTTACATCCCATTCATGAGCAAGTCAACAGCCATGATGTTATTGGTCTTCTTTGAAAACAAGTAATGAACAATTGAATTGGGGAGGGAAGGAGTGACAGGATCACATCCGCATTTGATAAAGATTAATTTCACAGCTGAGTGGAGGACGGTTTAGAATTGGGAGAGACTCAAGGCAGGGAGAACAACTACAGAGCTACAGAAAATAGTCAAGGAGTGGTGTGATGAGGCTGTACCAGGGTGATGGCAATGTAAGAAGAAGGGGGCAAGTATAAGAGATATGATCAAGATAAAATCAACAAGACTTGGAAACAGATCAAATAAGAATGAAACAGAACAAAGAGTCAAGGATGACACCTGGGTTGTGAAACTGGGGAACTAGGAATAAGGTGGTATCCTCAACAGTAATAGGAAATTAAAGAGGGGAGAGTTGGGTAGAAAGACAAAATGTGCTAGGTGCTGGGAAGTCAAGGGTAAAGATGAGAGAGTCTCTACCCTCAAATAGTAGGGAAATTTCAATTCATTAAAAAAACACAACTAAACAGAATAAAAACCATTCCTTAAAAAAATAGATGCCCAAATGATATGAACAGGCAGTTTTCAAAGTAAGAAATCCAAGCTATCAACAGCCATCTCAAAAAAATGTTCCAAATCACTGGAGAAATGCAAATTAAAATAACTCTGAGATTCAATCTCATAGCAATTATACTGGCAAAAATGACGAAAATGGAAAATGACAATTGTTGTGAGAAAACCGGAACACAGGCATTGTTGATCAAGCTGTGAATTGGTCCTATAATTCTAGGAATAAATTTAGAACTATACCTCTCAAATCACCAAACTGTACATGGCCTTTGATTCAATAATACTATTAGGCTTATACCCTTAAAGAGATCAAAGAGAAAGGTACCCATATGTACAATAATATTTATAGCAGCTCTGTTTATTACAGCAGAGAACTGGAACTCCAGAGGGTGGCATTCCATTGGGAAATGGCTGGACAAATTATGGCATGTGAATATAATGGTGTGCTGATATGCTGTAAGAAATGAATGGGGAAGGGAATAAGCATTCATATAGCACTTATATGCCTGGCACTGTGCTAAGCACATTACAAATATTTTTTTCATTTGATCTTCACAACTACCTAGTGAGATAGTGTTATTATCTCCATTTTACAACTGGAAAAAACTTTGGCAAACAAAGGTTAAGTGACTTGCTCAAAGTTCACATTAGTAATAAATATCTGAGGCTAAATTTGAACTCAGGTCTTCTCAACTCCAGGTTGCTAAATGCCATGTAAGTGATGAAACGGTCTTTTTAAAGAGAAATTTGGGAAGACTTGTATGAACTGATTCAGACTGATGTGAGCAGAATTCAGAGAACAATTTTACACAATAACAGTATTGCAAAGAAAAACAATTTTGAATGACTTCATTATTGCATTCACTGACCAACCAGGATTTCAGGTGAGCAATGATGAGTCATGGCACCCATTTCCTGAAAAAGAAGTGGAAAGACTTAAGGAACAGGATGAAACGTTCATTTTTGGACACAGTAAATGAAGGAGTTTAATTTGTTTGATTAAGCACAATTGCTTCAAGGATTTTCTTTTTCTTTTCTTTTTTTTGTGGGGGAGGCATTCAAGAAGGTGAGGGAACTAGCAGTAGGATTGCCAAAAAAGGAAAAGAAAAAAGGGTCACTGAAACATTTTTATACAGAGGAGGACCAAAAGAAAATACAAATAAGCAGGACAGCTTTGAAAGTCACAAGTATAATTTATTATATATTTAAAAGGAAAAAAAGCTGTATAGAATATTCATGGCTTCATATACAAACCTCCTTTCCTCTTCTAATTTGTATAAGAAATTATTCACTTTATTTAATTTCCATTAAGTCCAGAATAAACAAAATAAAAAGATGAACTTTAGCAGGGAATTTTTAATTAAAAAATTAAATGCCCACTGTGTACCAGGCACTATACTTTATATAAGGAGTTATACAAAATTTAGACAATTATTAAAATTTACATAGTACTTAAGGATTGCCAAGCATTTTATTATATATATCATTTTATGAGACCCACACAACAGTCCAGTGTGGTAGGTACTGCAGGTATTATCTCCATTTTACAGAAGAGAAAACTGAGGCAGAGGTTGTGACTTGCCCAGGGTCACATAGCTAGTGTCAGATATAGGATTTGAATCAAAATCTTTCCTGACTCCAAGTCTGACACTCTTTTCACTATATCTCCTTCATGGAGCTTTTAAGGGATAACACATATACATGAATAATTGTAATATACCATATCACCTAACAAATCTATTAGAAAAGCAAAGAGTAAAAATTTAATTGAGGTCTGAGTGAAAAGGCGAGATTAAGGGAGGGTTTTATGTAAGAGTTGGCATTTAGAGTGGGCTTCAGAAGAGGGTTAAGGATCACACAGATGAAGAGGGAGAGGGAAGACATTTTAGGCACAGGGCAGAAGATGAACAAAGTCACTAATATGGGAAATATGTTTGAAGGACTAAGAATCATCCAGTAGTTCAGTTTGCTTGAAGTGCAGAACATATGGGAAGGAGTAATATGAGACAAGGCTAGAAAGGTAGATTGGTGTCAGATTGTGGAAAGCTCTAAATAACAATCTGATCTTTATTCAATAGATAAAACAATGTCTCTGAAACTTTTTGAGCACAAGAGTGATATGATGTAACCTGTTGGAAGGACAGATTTGAAGGAAGTGAGATTGGGGTCTGGAAAATCTATTAGAAGACTGTTGTGGGGCAGCTAGGTGGCGCAGTGGATAGAGCACCAGCCCTGAAGTCAGGAGGACCTGAGTTCAAATCTGGTCTTAGACACTTAACATTCCCTAGCTGTGTGACCCTGGGCAAGTCACTTAACCTCAATTGCCTCAGCAAAAAGCAAAAAAAAAAAAGAAGAAGAAGAAGAAGAAGAAGACTGTTGTAATATCCTACTTGGATACTAAAGTTCTCCACTAGCATAGTGGTAATGAAAAGAGAAGACAGATCAGAGGAATGATATTATAGAGGTAGATTCAGCAGGACTTGATTTTCTTCTCATATCTAATAACAGACTTGGTATGAAAGGTGAGGGAGAGGGAAGAGTCAAAGATAAGTAATCTCAAAGTAAAGAACATAGGAGAATGGGTGAATGGTAGCATTATTGACAGAAATAAAGAAACTATGAGGAAGAACAGATTTAGGCAGAAAGAAAGAAAAGCTGTTTGGGATGTGATGAATTTGAGTTACTGGTGTCACATCCACATGAAGGTTTTCATAGTTTCATAGATTTAGAGATGGAAGGCTACTAGTCACCTAGTGTAATCCTCTTCTTTTACAAAGTAGGAAACTGAAGCCAGAGCAGTTAAGTGACTTGCTTAAAGTACCAGACATTCCCTAGACCAGAGTCACAGTTCCCCACCTCTACTCATGACATAATGTGCCTGTGGTTCACAGTCAAACCTGATAAGAATAACAAGAAAGATATTTTGAACTAAAGGTCGCAATTAAATATTTTTTAAAGTGCAGGTTTGTTACTTTTCCAAAAAACATATTGTAACTCAAGAGCATTCTCAAAACCAAACTTCTCTTCTTGTACGTAAGCAAATATCTCCCTTACAACTCTAATACATTTAAATTTTCTCAGCCCCTTCTCCTCATGGATAATACAAAGGGAAGCCCTATTCCTATGATGGCCAATTTGGAATAGGTGTACCATGGTTTAATGAGGCCTTATTGTATAAGGAACTGTTTGAAATTTAGCTTGATGTTAATAAGACTGTGGTTTTAAGTCTGTCATTGTCTGGCTCAGCTTTGCACAGGAAAACAAAACCCAAACTGTTCTAAACCATAAATAGAACCCATAACTTCAGCTAAAAATGCTTGGGCCAATCAAAAGAGGCAGCTAGTGAGCAAGTGTGGACAGCTTGATGCAATATAGAGCTAATACAGATCAATTCAGTGTCATAGCTATCTGTGTGATCTTGTACAAGTGATTTCTTTGGTCTTCAGTTTACTCATCTGTAAAATGAAGGTTTTGGATGATCTTGATGGTCTTTTCCAGGTCCAACAATCTGTGAATTTATGAGTTCTACCAACATAGACATCTTTGTAGTAACATATTCAAACGACAGCATAGAATTAGACAAACTACTAGACATGTGAACGAATCCTTTATTATTTTAGTTGCTAAATTATAGCTCAGTATTTCTGATAACTGCATTTTCGGCATCCTTGGAATTTATTTCCAGTTAAGTTACTTGATTATTATATTATTTTGGTAAGTCTAACAAAAAGACTGATTGCGTTTTGTTCGTTTTTCAAGAAAGTGACATTATTACAAAAGAAAGGACCTTGACCAGATTTCAGCATCAAAAAATGTCTGTTTTTGTTAATGTTAATATTTTGTTAAATATATTTGTTGGTATATTTTGTTAATATTTTGCTCACTCCAAATTTTGTAACAAGGTTCAAAATTAAATGGATTTAGTTATTGTGGTGACTATTATACAGAATCAGTGTTAATAAAATCCCATAGGCCAAACATAAAGAAGAAATCATAGCTCGAATTTGGAAGGAAGCTCAGGGGTAATCTAGTTCCATTCTCCTCATTTTATGGATGAAACCAAAGGCCTATAGAGAAGTCAAATGCCTGGTCCAAGGTCACATGGGCAGCAGGTGACAGAATAAGTGTATCCCACTGTATATATTACATACTTGAGGTAAGGTCCATATAGGGAAAATAGCTAGTAGGAAATTAATTAGGGCCGTATTACCTTATTCTATTGGCAAATAAAAGCATCGCCTTATCTCAATTGGCAAGAAATCATGGTTGTAATGATACCACTAAGGACTGAATCAAATGAGATAATCATTGTAAAGTACTTAGCATAGTGCCTGGAACATAATAAGTGCAATATAAATGGTAGCTATTAAGTATGTGTGAGTTGAGTTCACTTCTGTATAGCACTTTGTGGTTATAAATCACTTCATACGTATCGCAACCATATCAATGGGTAGTGTGAGTTTTACAGGTTAGGGAACCAAGGCTCACGAGTCATACAACTCATAAGCAGCCAAGCTAAAAAGTGAAACCAGACAGAAAATAATTGAATCCAGATAGAAAAGAATCATAGAATCTGAGTTGGAAGGGACCTCAGAAATCATCCACTCCAACCCTCTTTGAAAGCATGAATCTCCCCCACAAAAACCCTTAGAAAATAATCATCTGGATTCCCCAGTAAGACCTCTAGTATGTTTTTTTTGGGGGGGAAAGAAAGGAGGGAATCCCACTTGGAAATATTTGTAATTATTAGAAAACTCTCTCATATAAGTGAAGCAAACTCAGCCTTATGACAGCTCTTCAAATATTTGAAAATCAATATTCCCTTAAGTTTTCTCCTGGCTGAATAAAAATAGAGCATCCTACTCAGAAGGGACTTCTGAGATCAACTCATTATATCCATTTCTGAATAAGAATCCCTTCTACAAGTTACAAGTGTTCATTCAATCTTTGTTTCAAAATCTCAGTGTGGGGGAGCTCACTATGTCCCATAGAAATCGATCTAATTTTTATATAACTCAAATTGGGAGGAAGTTTTCCCCTAAAATGACCTCTGCAGTGGCCAGTTATTGCTACAGGCTCTGACTTCTGGGCCCAAACAGAACAAGGCTCAGATCTTTTCTAAATGATGGCCTTTCAGATACTTGAAGACTACTACCACAGTCCCCCTAAACATTGCTATTTCCCTCAATTAAACCTAAGACATGGTTTTCACTCCCCTTAGCACCCTAGTTCTTCTCCTTAGGGCATACTCCTGTTTGTCAATTTCCCTTCTGAAAGGTGGTGCCCAGAATGAAAATCAGTATTCTGCATGTAGTCCAAGAAGGGAGGAGAACATTGAGACTATTACCTCCCTTGTCTGGACACTACTTCTATTAATATAAGGCTTTCTGACTCCAAGTCCAGTGTCTTTCCATTACACTATGCTGGTATTACTTAAGCTAATAAATCACTATCCTTCACAATAGAACCTTAACAAGACTGTAAGTAATGAATTTGCTATTACCATCCTTGTTTCTGGACATTAGCCTAAACTTGGTGATGTAATCAAAATAGTTCCAAAATAACAGTTTCTGTATAGTGCATTTGTGTGTAGTTGAAGCACCATTTTAAAATGAGTTAGGTTAAAAACTCTTGACAAGTATTTACAAAGGATATGCTGAAGCCAGGTGGCTCTTTCTGTAATAATATTTTTGGTTATACATTTTCTCTGTGCTCATCAGCAACAGAAATCAGAACCACAGTGTAGGAACTGCATGTGATCTCTCATCTGCTGATCAAAGCTCCAGCTTATTTATATTCAGCAGCCTTTTAATGAGACCAAAGTGGGTTGATTGTATTTCCAATAAGGTTTTGTTAAATTAGATAGCTGCCCACTTCACCCTTAACCAAAGCTGGCCAATGCATGTTATTTGATATGGTAGGGAAAATAATTCAAGAAGTGTGGAGCATTAATGTAACCCATCTTAACTACTGGAAAAAACTCAAACTCCATGAGTTGGTTTCTTCTTCTTTTTCTTTATCTCATCATCATCATCATCATCATCATCATCATCATCATCATCATCATTCTATACAAAGGACAACTCATTTACATCCTAAGGTCAATGTACTTCAGCCCTTGCATTGCCCATATTCCACAGGGATTTTCACGTGTTGCTACATAGCATCATTGACATAGAGAGCTGGAATACACTACTATATAGCCCAACCCCTTGGTTTTAAATAGGAGAAAATTGTGGCCTAGAGAAGTAAAGTAACTCATTTAAGGTCACACAGTTAAGTGGAAGAGCCTAGATTTAAACTTGGCTGTTCTGGTTCTAAAGCCAGTTCTCTTCCCACCGTACCACACTGCTACAATAAAGTTACTTGCTGTCCTAGAGTCTGCTATATGTTATGCAGATAAGCTCAGGCAGAAATTTTCCCCAAACCTAGGAAAAAGAAACAGATTGCTATCTGTCCCTTCAGAGTGGTGTAAGCAGAACAAGGAGAAAAATGTATACAATGACAACATTCTTATAAAGACAAACAACATTGAAAGACTTTAAAACTCTCTTCAACGCAATGACCAACCACGATCCCAAAGGACTCATGATGAAACATGATACCTACCTCCTGACAGAGAGGGATTCAGTGTGCAGACTGAGACTTTTTTTTGGACAAGGCCAATGGGGGAATTTGTTTTGCTGGACCATACATACTTATAACAGTGGTTTTATTTATCTTTCTTTCTCAATGGGAAGGAAGAAGGTTAGAGGGAGAGGGAGATTTTTTTTTTTAATTTAAAAAATAAAATTTAACCTTAAAAAGGCAGCTGCCTATATTGCCTTTACTCTGTGAAGGATCTGAATGACTTGAAAACCAGTTATCATGAATAAGAAGCTTTGGGCTAACATGAACGGAATAAGAATTTATTAAGCACTTATGTGCAGGGCACTGTGTGAAGCGCTTTACAACTATCATCTCATAACACTTTTAAGATACTTCTCATTCTCCCCAAGAAAAGCTATCACAGACCTGAGATCCAAACAAAACAACCTAGAAATGCCCTGCCTCCCGGGGGCTTTGCACCTATTACCGATAAAATTACTTTGGCAGAGATATGTGGTACTTATATCTGTTGAACTCTTTTAAGGCAAGCCCCAGTCTTAGGCATTGTTTTATCCTGTACAGAGCCTAGCAATATGCTTTGCAAATAATAGGCACTCCATAAATGTGTTAGTGAATAAATAACGAACTCGGGTTTAAAAGTATGATGTATAAGCATATCATAAATACATTCTGAGAGAAATCACTCTTCTTTTAATTATACCGAATGTAAAAATTTAACTTTTCAAAATGCAAGTCAGGATTCTCAACACAAAAGCAGCATGCTCTCACACACAAGCACCTTTTTCACGGTGCACGCCTCAGTTTTCCAGATGCAGTTCTACCCTTTTATTTACTGTGGTTTTCTTTCCAACTAACTTTACCTCTTATAGGAAATTACATCAGTTAAGCTCACTTCATTCACGGGACTGTGGTGGAGCTGACTGTATCTATGCTCTCCCCTGGCATCACTGATGGGACTCCTTATTTTCAAATTAATTGCCACACACACTGCGTTTCATTTCATTTGCCGCTACTTGAGATGAGACTATGAAAAGGAATTTAGCCACTATGGCGGGAACCAGGTGACATTTTTAGGGGAAGAAAAGACTTTTAGTTAAGTGTGTTAGAAAAAAAACCTGTCCAAGGTACTGAGCGTCTGTTTTAAATATGCAGAATTTCAAGGAGAACTTGCCTGCTCTATGCTCAAAGGTGTTTGAAAAGTAGAATTGAGGGAAGAGCACTTTAGTCAGGAGACCACTACAGATTAAAATCCAAACAGAAGAGCTTCTGTTGTAGACCGTTAGCCCACTCCGGTCACAAAAAGCAATCAGCGAACTTGTTTCTGTGGGTAGAAATTATCTGATGCAATGCACTCGTGTGCGTGCGTGCGCGTGTGGTGTGTGTGTGTGTGTGTTTGGGGAGCGATAGTAAAGGGCGGCCTCTGGCAACACACGGAACGGGACTTTTTTCACAGAGGAAGAGAAATGAGCCGGGACTTTATAGGGGCAGGGCGCTCTCCTCATGCCTGTAGGCACATGGCTGATAGGGATAATGAAGGTTCCAGTCCGTACCTTTTCGTGGGTCTGTTGCAAAGTCAGAGGCTGAGTGTTAGGGAGTTCAATGCTAAGTTGTTTTTGGGGGGCCGCAAACGGAAATATTCCGCGACCCTCTCACGGGCCCACACTGGGCCTCTGTCCCCTCCTCCACAGAAGAGCTACTCCTGCTACCCTTTCGGGAATCCTCCTGGCTACTCTACTCTGAAGTCCCGAGAGGGCCTGCTGAGCATGTGTGAACAGTGCCGCGCATGCCCGGTGCGGAGAACAGGTTTACTGAAGCGGTTAGCCGTGGCTCCTAGTACAAGTGGCTTTCTCCGCCTCCTCGGCCCGTCCCCAGCCCCCTCCCCTTTCCCTCCCCTTCCCTCCCCTTTCCTCCCCTTTCCCTCCCTTCTCCTCCTTTTTCCTCCCTTCCTTCCCCTCCCCTTCTCTCTCCTCTTCTCCTCCGCTCTTCTCCCTACTTTTTTCCTCTTTTCCCCTCTCTTCTCCTCCCTTTCCCTCCCCTTCCCTCCCCTCTCCTCTCTTTCCCTGCCCTCCTCTCCCCTCCCCATTCCTCCCTCAGCATCCTCCTCCTCCTCCCATAGCTTCACCCCAGGCTGGGGAATCTCCGTTGACGTCCGGGTGACGCCGCTGTGCTGCCGTAGGGGGTTCCAGGCGCCGGCCGCACAGGTAACGCCGCCGCCGCCGCCGCCATATTGGCTGAGCCGCGAGCGGGGGAGGGCGCGAGGGAGGGGGTTGGAACTCCGACTCACGCGGGGGGGGGGGGGGGGGGGGGGGGAGGGGGTGTGTGAGTCGCGGCTGAGCAGCAGTCGCAGTAGCGGCGGGAGCGGGCACCGCGCGGCAGCAGCAGCCTCAGCCTCAGCCCCACTTAGCAGCGGCGGCAGCAGCAGCACTTCCACCCCCGTGCGCCCCCTCTATGGGAAGCGGCAGCGGGCGGTAGAGGGCAGCCCTTGCTCCGCGCGCTTGAGGTAGCCCAGAGGGTCCGCG